>BSBK01004510.1:932500-1213631 GCA_027943335.1 Chamaecyparis obtusa | reverse complement strand
AAAAAAAAATTCCATATCTGCATAGATTAAGATGCATTAGGACATATCTGAGAAAATAGAAAATTTCATTTTGATTTCAGAGCATCAGTGTCATGACCGAGCTAACAATGGTTGCCGAGCACTTGTTATTACTAAAATGCTATGCCGAGCTATATCACAATGGCTACATTGACTGAGCTTGTGTTTAACTGAGTTTAACATGAGTATATTTGAGATAATTATATTTCACCTAAAATCTATATGGAGCATTTATGAGGTCCTAATCTATTTTTTCAAATTCTATAAAGCGGAAAGCTGCCGTTAATTTCATTTCACCAGGCTATTCAAGATTTCAGTGAAATTCAAAATTTGTGCAACCAGATCAAGCAAAGCGATTCTGAATCTTCTCAGTGTGTTGTCGACAAAATTCATCTACAGGGTTAATTGACAAAAAGGTACTTACCGAGAAATTATTTTCTTTTCAAAATTACAGTTTGAAATGGCATCGTCTTCATCTACACCAGTCATGAAACATGGAATGGAAGTTTCAATGTACAACTTGTAAGGAATGAAGTTTGCAATCTGAGGGTATTCAAGGCAATATCTGAAAGTGCAATCAAGGAGATTTGAACGGTGCCCTATCTTTGATTCCAGAAAATGTGTAATGATGAATGACATTAGGTCTTGCTATATGTGCAAAATTGGAGAAATTAGTGACTGAGATCAGGGAAGCATATGATAAATTATGTGGTCAATGGAGTGTTGAAGCCGGAGCTAAGGTTGTTGCTGACTGAGAGGTGAGTACATGCCCTAAATTTCCCACAAAATTTCAAGGTAGAATGGATAAAGATTGTGTTGGGTCAAGTGCACGACATGCAATTATGTCTGGAAGATGGATCGGTGAAGATTATGAAGGAAATGATACATGATGTCACTGGTTACCCTACCATTGACGGAAAGAGAATGATGAATGTGTAGGAAAATAAGATATTCAAGAGAACACACAAGTAGTCTGGAAAAATGCAGAATGACAATTTCCACCATCACTGATCCAAAAATTGACTTTTCTGTTAGAGTTATCTCACATAAGTTTTACCAATCTAGTCTGTTGGACAGTGTCCCCTGTATGGTAGTGGACCAAGCTTGGAAGATAATAAAGAAAGGGCACCCATATGATCTTGCTGAGCTCCAGCTGACTCAACTTGCTAAGAACTTGAACTCCATCAGGACGGTGAAGAACTCTATGTGTAAGTTTGGTTCCTTGCTGATCTGTATATTCTTTTATGTCAAAAAGTGTTTTCCCTACACATGTGATGTGAAATGGGATAAGAAGAAACCCATTACTGTTCAGATAAATGATTTCATAAATGAGATTAGTGATGATTTTGAAGGGATAATGGACAATTATTTCATTGAGTTTAAGAAGAAGATGAGGAATAGGATGAGAGTCCCTGTGTCTCTGATTGAGAAATATAGTAAAGACATATGTTTTCTAGTAGACACAAACTTTACCTATGCATAGGCAGGTCCTACCTAGGGTTTCATGGTTGATGCCACTACCCTATGAACTCAATATTGATGAAGCTACTACTACAATCATAGCCCTCCTAGCTGAGGAAATTGATAACAAGGCTCCTTACTTTGGTACATTTGAAGAGGCCAAATCCAAGATCTCTTTGGGATTATTGGCTGCCACCACTGAGAGAAGAAGAAAGAAATAGTAAAGAATCTGGAAGAATATGTTAAAGAATCTGGCAAAGATGCACCACTAGAGTTAACCCAAGGGTTAGGAGGAAGATGAGAAGAGTGCAACTAGTGGCAGTGAGAAAGAAGAAGAAGAAGAGAAGAAACCAATAATTGCCTAGTCCCCACCTAAAAGAAGGGTGTTGAAATGAAAAGTGTCTGAGACACCATCACTTAGACTCGGCCAAGAAGGACCACTACTTAGATTCCTAAGATGCCCCCTACATCTGTAAAGTGAAAATCTGCTCAATCCAAGAATTGTGCTGACCAAGGTTATGAAGAAGCCGAGAAGGAAACTTGTTTCTAACAGAAGATGATGAAGAAAAAAAAAGCGATGAAGCAATAAAGGGGAAGGCAAACACAATAGGGTTCACATCAACTCACTATTGATGAATTATGTAGTAAGATTACTAGCACAACTGCAGTTGATGAAGTGAAGAGATTAAAGTTTGGACCGCTGAGTATTGGAGACAAAGAAAAAGTTGAGGATGCTATTCTTGAAATGTTATGCACCTTCAAGATGCTGCCGATCGAAATTGAAAATGGGATTCCAAAGGAATTGTGCAATATAGTTGCACAAAAGTGGGAGTATGCTTTACAAACTGAGAAGGTAATAAGAGAGAGTACATTAGCACAAGTTGAATCCACTCTCACTCCTGAAAATATCAAAAAGATAATTAACGAATACAGAGGCAAGTTTGATCCTAAACTTAAGCCTATCTTATCCTTCAACACAAGAGTGAAGATGGTGTTCAAGAAAGTTTTAAAATTTGGAAGGTAGTGTTTGGTTTGTTACCCACCCTGGTAGAAGATGAGGAAGGAAAGACTGAAAGTTTAGTTGCAAACACTTCAATAGTTGTTGAACCTGACAACAAGAAAATTACAATGCAGATTGATACTCCTAAGGAAGTGAAATCACAAGATAATTTACAATTCATATTGTTGATATACTAGAGGAGAGCCCCCATTAAGACCTCATTCTTAACTACGGATGATTTAAAGAACACAACAGCAACTGGAACACCCCTGCCAGGTAGTAACATTGTACTATTGCAAGTCAAGGATTATCCCACCATCACGAGCACACAATCTGCCATTGATAATCCTCCTATACCTAAAATTTCTACTATTGATGAGTTAGTCGGTACAAGTCTTACCAAGGAATCAATCAAGTCGGTACCATTAACTCACTCTGCCAAAGAAGAAGTTAAAGCAGAAGATAAAATTCAGAATCTTTCTAAGGAGAACACAACACACATGCAAATGTATAAAATCAGATGAACAAGTTGTTCAACCTCATGCCGAGGAAAAGGAGAAAGAAGAAGGAAACAGTAGAGGAAAATTAATTGAAGAACAAGTGCCAAAGGAACAACAAGCCATCAAAGCTCTTGTACAGCTACCGAGTGGAAGAACCCCACTGAGAGCACCAAAAGAAAAAGATGAGGTAACAATTGATGAAGAAATTTTATTCCTAAATGGGATACTTATAACCTTACTTTTGAGCAGCTACAGATAATGAAATATTTGCTGACAAGGAAAAATAGATAAGCAGAATTCCAAAGGGAGCATCAGCAAAAATAGGTTCTTCATGATTTAAGGACATATTTAATGAAGTATATTGTCATGCCCCATAATATTTTACTATAAAACCACACCAACTTTTTTTTTTTCAAGGGTAAATTTAAGTCCAAGTTTATGGTTGCAGGTTAATAGGTGACTCTGTCAATAGTTCGGAAAGACTTTGAAGAATAAGTCCTTTACCAACGTTGGTTTCCAAAAGGTTACTAGTGATAAATATTCAATTAAGGTGGTGATGATGTAACTGAGTACAATAGGGTTAGGATGAACATGATTTCTACATTATCATAAATGAAACTACCACATGATTTACACATATTCTCACAACTTAATACACAACACTATTACAACAACACTATTGCAACACAAGCTTTGAGAGACAACTCATTACTAAATTACAAGTTCATGGACATCCCAAGATATCTTTTCAAGGATTCATTCACAATACAAAGTACTCCAACATTAAAATGATAACATCTTCAAATCTTCACATGATTAACACCTCCATCTAAGAAGACTTCATGGCTCCAAAAATCCTGCAATAAAACACAAATGCATAGGCCAAGGAGTGCTCACCTCCCACCTAGGCTTCTATGAAGCCACCCCCGGAGCTTGGGGAATCATCAAGAGACAAGGGAAAACACTCAAGCAAGCTCACAACACAAGGACATGAAGACATAACTACATGAAAACTCCCTCCCAAGTTTGTTACAAAGAGTCTCATATGAACTCACATTGGGTGAAGGTGGAACTAAACCAAGAGGAGAAGCACATCTATTGATGGGAACTAAGCCATCACTTGGCTTCCTCATCAAATTTTCTTCTCTACAACACAACTCCACAAAAGAAATCCTTATGACCCCCATTCAACGAAATGTAAATAAAGATGGCTACCTGGAGCCTATACTTCCATGTTCATCCCTCTCCATTCCAAGGAGAGACCTCTACACTCTTGGATGTCCAAACAAAGCCCTTCACCCTCAAGGCTACTCTTCCCTCCCAAGGGTGAGTGTGGCCTTGAGAACTCCCTCACAACACACTACAATTCACATGAAAACAAAGGAAAAGTTCAAGAGCAACAAGAATACTTCACATTCACAATGCTATGAAAATCATGAACATATCAAGTTCAAGATTTCTCATAGCTTACAAAGAAGAACACTACATAAAAACATGAATCACAAAGAAATAACTCCATTACTACAACATACAAATTCACAACACAACACTACAAGATCCATATTTTCATTATGCATACAACAACTATTATTCAAGAGAGCATTTTCTCTCAACATGAAAAGGAAAGAAAACTTCAACAACTAAGAGAAGGTGAACCACCAACCTTGATCCAATGCTAAAGGAAGATAGTTGAAGATGAGCTTTTCCCAATATCCAAGGTCCTCCCAATTTGGCAAAAATCTCTAAATCTAGAGAGTGGGTGTCAACCTTTTCCAAAGGAAGAGGGCCCTCTAAAAAGGCTCCACACACTCTCCTATGGATAAGGCTTGCATTCCTATTGGGTGGTCTTCCCAAAGGCCCTTACAAGGTTTCCAATTTTGGTCTCTTACAATGGTAAGCTAAAAAGGTGGAAAGAGGACTTCCTTCTAAGTGGGTGGGTGATCTATCCAAAGCTTGGTCCCAAAAGTTGATTCTCGTCCATCTTGGGGAACCAACTTTTGGATGGGTCATTTGGTCAACCAAGGGTTATCCTTTGGTGAAAAATGACCCTTACCCTATGGTATAAAAAGTGTGGTAACTAAAAATGGTCAAAACTCTCCCCTAGGTGCCTTTTTAACCTTCCAAAAGTGCAAGCAAAGTTCAAATTCGAAATTCAAGGATTAGACAACACTCTAAGCTCTCTAATCAAGTGGTCTTCATGGGTATCCTAAAGGTACCTTCCTAGGTTAGTGTTCAACCAATCCCCAAGTGGACATTTCATGGCCTCATGTACACACATGTGTCAAGTGACATAATACAAAAAGACACTTCACATGCCATGTATATATCCACTTGGGCTCTCTCATCAAAAATAACATTCACAAATACATATAAATCAAAAACATTCATGCATCACACTTTACAAAAATAAATACATCACAACAAGGTTATTGGCTTCTCACTAGAAGCAACCTTGGCTCAATAGATATTCACAATAGTCTCTGTGATGATTCCCCGAATTTCCATGGCCTATCTCCCTGCACACTCAATTCCAATATCATGTAGTCAAGGAAATTAAAAATGAACATGTAAATACATAGCATTAGTAATCAAGTAATTCATCTGACAATTCATAAATTACATGGACAATTGATTATCCACAACATACAACTCATCTTAAATACTTAATTCAATTAAATTCAAACATAAACATCGCATTCATACATAATTCAATTTGCAATTAAACTTCATCATCATAAATGTTCATAAATTAAAATTAAAACATACATGTTAGTCTCAAACCAATGTCTCAATATTCATCATATAATCATAATATAACATCCATCAATCTACTAAGTGATAAAACCCACATCATAAAGTATCGATAAAATCCATAACGGCATCAAAATATAATCATAAAATATGTCTATGTCAAAAGCAGAACTGAATGGCTATGATAGGCTAGGGGTGAGGCCTCGCATATATGACTTGACAAATGTAAATAGTTCCGCTCCTATATTAGAACAACTTGTCCATATTGTTCAAAAACTCAATAATGAAGTTACTTGTGCCAGTGATAATCTATTTGAATGGTCTGAACGTAGACTTGAGACAAAAATGTTGGATAAGATATCTGCTGAGATTGCAGTTAAACAAGTTGAGTTGTCAACTTTGGTAAAAGAGACCGAGGGATTAGTTGTGGATGATAGTCTTTACTGGCCAAGCTATGCAATGTTGAACTATTCATAGAAGAGAAACCAATGCTTGCTTGAGACTCTCAAGAAAGAGATCCAAGCTACAAGTCAGTCCCTGACTTTGGATGCCAGCACCAGTGCTAGACATTATGTTAAGGTAATGCAAACACAGGGTAAGTTAGCCAAGCTAATGGAAAATGATGGCAAGATTCGTTCTCACCTACTCTCTATTCAAACTATTCTTATCACCACATCTGGAGGCTATACAGAGATAGTTAGCTAAGGCTAACACATTGATCCAAAGTGATTCACATTTGTTTACAGCTGAAGGTCTCATCAGCCTAGTTGCTGATTTAGAAGTACAAACTAAAGTATAAATCTCACTTCAACTGCATGGACAGATGCATTATACATGATCATGGTGCTACACAGACCTTTTCTAGAGAAAATTTGTAGCTTACCTACTGATGAAGAAATTAGTCATGTCAAAAACAAGGGGGAATTATCATGACATGAGTGTGAATAGGGACAGGTAACACAATTTTGAATATGTATATATATCTTAGGGGGAGTATTAGGCTAATACAAACATATTTTTGTAGTTGTATATACGAATGTCATGACAAAGTGTTTTTGCTACTAATGTCAAAGGGGGAGATTGTAGATCTCTATAATTTTTTTGACTATTAGTGTCTTACACTTAGTCATATATCTAGGCAATAATGGTTGGTCATCACTGCGACCGAGTCATTCTGTAAAGGCTGAGTTTTGTATTGTATACTTACCGAGCAGTAGTACTGCCGAGGTAAGTTATGGTCACATTATGTTTGTAATACACTGAGTGTATAACCAATGCCAAGTTACATATATCAATGATTACTGAGTGATAGAGAGTTCAACTGATGCTGAGTACAGCTGATGCCGAGTGCCAGGATTAACTTTTGCTGAGTTCGCCAGAATTGGCATACAAGTCTGGAATGGCACAACGATCAAGGTAAACCATTTTTGGTGATAATAATGTTTTGTATTGAGGTAATTACAAAGGGTGATTACACATCCATATTGTTATCATTGATCCCTATGTAAACCCTAGAGCCAATCAGAAAATTGTATAGTTTAGGCGGCAATAGAAAAATATCTGAATCGTAGATCTTGTAATGATAAAATGTTTTTATTACTATATAAGGGAAAGATCTAGATCAGAGATGTGTATGAATAAAAGAGAGAAAGGAGACATTGAGATTGAATGAATACTAAGAGTATGAGGAAAGATCAAGAGTAGTATTTAGACAAAGTTCAGTGACCGAGCAAAGCAGTGAAAGGACAAAATCAAGAAAGATTAGATAGAAGAGATCACAATCATATAGAAAAGAGAAGATCTGTAATCAGCATATCAGTGCAAACCGAAAGATCAGATACTGAGACATTCTGACTAGTGTATCAGGGTAAATCTCTTAACCAAGTAGTCTTAGTAGACTTTTGTAAATCTCTTTACCGAGTGCTTACTTTATTGTAAGTTTGTAATCCTTTAACAAGGTAGACTGTATAAGTCTCTTAGCCTTTAATAGAGCAGGACCTCTCATAGGGTAGATCATGTTTTGATCACAATTTGTAGCCCTAATAGGAAAACTTATTATCTGCAATAGTGAAGATTTGTGGGTGTCATCCCCACCCCAGTTTTACCTTTCAAGGGTTTCTAGGTTACCAAAATCTATTGTGTTATGTGTGATTTCATGTATGCTGCTTAACAAAGTATGTTACTTAGATTGTTCAAGTTTTACTCAAATGATACATAAAGTTCTAACAGATTAAAAGATAGAACTCAGTAATTTTTGATTCACCCCCCCCCCCCCCTCTCAGTACTACTTTCCCATTTACATTTCCAACAATCCCTATTGATGTTAATCATAACAATCAATCTAATTTGATCAATTAAATTGATTTAAACTCCAACATCTAGGTATTGTTTTGTATTACATAGAGCTCAAATTTAATTTTCAATATTAAATTACAACACAACACTTGCAAGGATTATTATAGCAATAAAAAAAGGTCCATATGTAACATGAAATTTATTTATGACAAATATAGATAATTAAATAAGAAAATGACTCTTAAAACATGCTACAAAGAGGAACACATATATGAGAAAAGAAATATAAGCCAAATATTGTCTAAGTTAAGTGAAGTGACGTGAAGTGAAATGAAGTGAAGTGAATTGAATTGAAGTGAAGTGAAGTGAGGTGAAGTGAAGGAAGTGAACCAAAGTTGAGTTGAGTGAGTTAAGTGAAGTGAAGTGAAGTTAAGTAAGTTAAGTTAAGTTAAATGAAGTTAACTAAAGTGAAGTGAAATAAGTTAAGTGAAGTTAAGATAATTTAGGTTACGTTTTAGTTAAGTGAAGTGAAGTGAAGTTAAGTTAAGTTAAGTTGAGTGAAGTTAAGTAAGTGAAGTGAAGTGAAGTGAATTACTTGGACAAGTATTAAAAGATAATAATTTAATAACTATAAAGAGGTGTAAAATGTAAGAACAAATATTAAAATTAATAATTAGAGCAATTATGTAGAATAATTTTAGTAAATTTATCATATTTTATAAAGGATAATTATTTAATATAAAAAATTATATATACTTATGGGACCAATAATTGTTTTTTTACTTTAATAAATTACTTTAATAATTGTATTATTTCCTAAAAAATCCCTAATATGGTCCAAAACATATTAACCAATTAGTTTGAAGAAAAACAATTTTAATGACTTTGTAACTTAAAAATTTGACATGTACACTTTAGAAAAACCTTTAAAAAATTTAAGCAAAAAAAATACTCATTTGTAATGGTTTAGATAAAAAAAAATTAAATAACTTATCAAGAAACTCATTGCAATAGTATATGCCTATAGAAAATACTAACTAGCTTATATATATATAAATATTATATAATAATATATATATATATATATATATATATATATATATATATATATATATATATATAATATATATATATATATATATATATATATATATATATATATATATATAATATATATATATATATAATATATATATATATATATATATATTATATATATATATATATATATATATATACTATATATATATATATATATATATATATATATATATATATGTGTGTGTGTGTGTGCTGTGTGTGTGTGTGTGTGGTGTGTGTGTGTGTGTGTGTATCATATGCCAAGTGTAATCTTTCTCGAGGTGCCTATTTCATCAACCCTAACCCACACAAACCTTGCAATTTGATGAAATAGGCACCTCAAGAAGTATTTCTCTCGGTGTATTATATAGATAGGTATATAGAAACTAGTAGCAGCCACAACAAAACACAAAAGACATTTAATATTGTAATATTTTTTGAAAAATAAATGGTGCAAGGGTTATTGTTACGGTAATGGATGGGTTGGATTACATTTACAATTCTAGTATTAAGATAATGGTTGGGTCGGTGTTAGAGTTCCTTATACTATTACAATTAAGGTTAGTCAAATTGTTAAGGTTAGTGTTAGGGGAGCTGTTAGGTTACATTTAATTTTTTTGTTAGGGATACTACTTCTATTACGGTTAAGGTTAGTCATATTGTTAAGGTTTTAGGTTATTATTATGGATAGTGTTGCCTATTATGGTTGAGGTAATCAGTGCTATTGCTAGAGTTAAGGTTAGTGTTAGGGAACTGTTTGGTTACATTTAATAAATTTGTTAGGGTTACTTCTCCAATTATGGTTAAGGTTAATGCTATTGTTACAATTAAGGATAGTGTTAGCGTAATGTTAGGTTATATGTTGTAAATAGGGTTATTGTTAATGATATTATTAAGTATTTGGCTTGTTTTTTGTTTTTTTGGCTTGTATTTGGCTTGGGTGATTAAGTGTAAGGGAACTATTAGGTTCCATTTAAGAAGTTTGTTTCGGTTCGTGTTATTATTACAGTTAAGGTTATTGTTATAGTTACTACTCATATTACGGTTATAGTTATTGCTATTGTAACACTTAAGCTTAGTGTTAGGATAACTATTATAGATTCACGTATGGGGGCATAACATATTTTAATTAAATGGTGTTATTGCTACATGTAAGATTAGTGTTAGGGGAACTTTTAGGTTATATTTTAGAATTTAGTTATTATTCATGTTGATATTATAGTTAAGATTATTGTTATTGTTAGTGTTCCTATTATAGTGAAGGTTAGTGTTATTATTAAAGTTAAGATTAGTGTTAGGGTAATTGTTATGTTTTTTTTAATGTGGGTTAGTTGTATTGTGACACCTATGGTTAGTGTTAGTTCTATTGTGACAACTAAAGTTAGTGTTAAGGGAAAGATTAGGTTACATTTAAGTAGTTTGTTTTTGTTTGTTAGAGTTTCTGCTCCTATTACGGTAAAGGTTAGTGCTATCTATTATTATAGTTAAGGTTAGTTTTAGGGTAATTATTTTTATGGCATACATTTTAATTAGGTTTAGTGTTAATGATATTAGTTGGGTTGTGGTTGGATTTTGGTAACATTTAAGATTTTTGTTAGGGTTTTTTTAATTTTTACGATTATGGTTACTAATATAATTAAGGTTAAGGTTATTGTTAGGGTTAGTGCTCATATTACGGTTAAGGTCAAAGCTGTTGGTACACTAAAGCTTAGTGTTATGGTAATTGTTATTACATTATATATTGTAAATAGAGTTAGTGTTAAGGATATTATTGAAGTTGGGGTTGTGTTTTGGTTACATATTTTTTTGACAGGGTACTACATTTTATTATTATGGTTAAAGTTAATGATATTGTTAAGGTGAAGGTTATGGTTAGGGTTAGTGCTCTTATTACGGTCAAGGTTACTATTATTTTTACAATTAAGGTTAGTGTTACAGTAAGACTTAGGTTATATGTTGTAATTGGGGTTAGTGTTAAGGATATTATTAAGGTTATGGTTGTGTTTTGGTTAAATTTAAGATTTTTTTAGCATTCGTGTTATTATTATGGTTAAGGTTAGTGATATTATTAAGGTTAATAAATTTTTTTAGGGTTAGTGCTCCTATTACAATATGGTTAGTGTTATTCTTACAATTAAGGTTAGCGTTAGGGTAACTATTAGGTTATATGTTGCAATTAGAGTTTGGGTTACATTTTAGAATTATCTTAGCGTTCATTTTATTAATACAGTCAAGGTTATAATTAGGGCATGTTGATTAAAAATACAAAAAGTATCAGAAGTTTGATATAGAGTATTCCATAATGCTCATTCTGGTTGTTGTGAAGGATTACATCTAGGCTTATTTAGTATTAGTATTAATATTTAAGTTAAGATGAAGTCTAGGATTTGCATTAATCTTGTTGGATATTGCTATGTTGACTATTATTATATGTTCATGAGGTAGTGTAGGTAATATATAGGAAAACTTTAAGAAACCCCCTCCCTAGAAAAAGTGTAAAATCCTTGCGAATCCTACATTATTTTGGGTCAAAAAAAATAATATTGTTGGCAAATTTTTTTAATTTGAAAGGGAAAAATATTATTTTTACTGGCAATTTTTTTCAATTATATGAAAATTCTATAAAAGATTGGCGAATTTTTTTAATTTGAATCCGAGATTAATGGTAGGAGTTCTATTTCGGGCCAAGGTTTTAAAGGACACAAAGATTCCCTTGAAAGTCTCTAGAATAGAGACATGTGTCAAATCTATTTCGGGCCAAAGTTTTAAAAGCCATAAAGTTTCATTGAAAGTCTTCAGAATAGAGACACATGTCAAATCTATGTACTTAACCCATACTCTAACTTAATTTTTGACTGCATATTGGCAAATATGACCATCAATTAAGACAAGCTTAGGAAATTCTAGGCGAAAATATTCAATTTATTGTGTGGAAAAATTAATTTGATTGGCGAAGTCATCACTGAAATAAAAATAATTCCATGTCACTATTGGTGATTTGCCTATGCATGGGACCCAATTTTTATAAAGTGCAGGCGACATGGCTACCTCGAAAGTCCAATTTTTTTTGCCAAATTTTGGGTCCTCGATGAGTGAAATTCACTAATTGGCGAATATTCGCCATTAAAGTTATCCCTAGTAATATAGTCAGGGGTACAGTTAGGGTTAATATTAGAGTATTTGATAACGATTATTATGGGTATGGTGAAGTATTTCTTGTAGACTTTGTTAACATTAGTATTAAGGTTTAATTAATACTCTTCTAGCTTTGATTGATCAGCTCTTCAGACTTTTGGTGTTTTTATGCCATATGTATTTTTGAGTTTAGGTGTTTGTCTTTGTTTGCCTCCTGATTCGAGTAGTGTCATTTGAGGGCACTCGTGCAGATTACAGTATTCTGTATCTTCAAATTCAATATTTTTGGCCCCAAGGGCCTATTAATTTCTTGCCATGATGGGCATATGGCCATCAAATTTAGGCCAATGAAGTGTTGATGTCATCACTACATTAGAACCTTTCAGATACCTTTTTTGGGCCTTCTAGAGCACCTGTTGATTTTTTGCTCATAACTTGAGCATACAGTATCATTTCTCGACAAATGAGATATCATTGGAAAGCTTGTTTAGAGACATAGCTTTCTAGTATTTTGGTTTTTTGAATTTTTTTACTCCACTTTTTGTACCAGGAGTTCAAAGATAGAGCTTCTTTTTTGTCTTCCATCTAGCGAAACTTGTGCTTTTATGCTCATATCTTGAGCATACGGTGTTGAAATTGGGCAAATGAGATATCATTGAAAAGATGGTTCTGAGCTCCATCCAGATAAAGAGGTTTAAATTTCTTATTTTTCTTTTTTGATGGTGTTTTTTTACTGTAAAATCTAGATGTTCATTTTTGCACTCTGGGAGCTCTATCTTGCACATCTGGACTCCATTTTGGGAAAATGATATATCATTGGAAAGCTTGTTCTAACAGATTTCTAGTGATGTGAGTCTTTTTTCCAAATTCTTCTCTAGGTACATTTTATTCATATTTTTTCATTTTTGCAATCTGGTGGATATCCTTGATGTTTCAGGTCCTTAGATCTTTTCCTTTTGAGGAATAACTCATCTTAGGCTATTCTTTTGTTTCAGTAGCCTTCTCTTTTCTTTGAGCAGTGCATACTTCACTTTGGTAGCATTCTTTTATGCACACACACTGAGATAAAATACCATTCTATTGCATGTATGGGATTTTGCACAAGTTCGTGCTCTATGTACTTGCACTCCATTATAAAGTGCCAAGGGGGTTTGATGTTTGCCTTTTTTTTCCATCTAATTTTGTCATGTGAGTGTTCCTCCAATGACATTAGCCTCAGGTATCATTATCTGTGTTTGTACTCTCTCTACACATTCGATGTTCCTGGTATCACATAGTTCATATTGGATGATCTTTTAGTGTACCTATCATTACTCCCTTGTCAACATTATGGAGGGGTTTCTACTATTGGTTTGACTGATTCCTTGGCTCGATAGTGTGAGCTATGTATGCAGTTGTTGATTCTATTACTAGGTGGATGCAGTGGCTGGGTACTTATGCATTCCAGTGAGATAGATCATTTACCATATGGACATTCTTTCTTTCCTTTTTTTTTGGATGCACTCTTCCAGCTTTGATTGATCAGCTCTTCATACTTTTGGTGTTTTTATGCCATCTATATTTTTTAGTTTAGGTATTTGCCTTTGTTTGCCTCCTGATTCGAGTAGTGTCATTTGAGGGCACTCATGTAGATTACATTATTCTATGTCTTTGACTTTAGTTTTTTTGCTTTGTTTTCCTCCCGATTTGAGTAGTGTCATTTGAGGGAACTCATGCAGATTAAAATCTTCTCTACCTAGTCATATTTCAATGGAGGATCTTTAGATCACCAATTGCTTTTTGGAAAAGTTTGCAACTTCTTGCTTCAGTGACGTTCTACATGTTCATTCTTGTTCCTATTTTCTGGAACATTTCTAGTTTTGAAGGCTTCTTCAGTCCTTTAGACTGGTCTTTGTCTCTTTTTGGAGTAGAGTGTTTCTCATGTGGTTTTCTCTATTTCTCCACTTTATGGAGACTCTCTTTTGTACTCGGATACCTGATCAGACCTTTTGTTGCTGGGACCCATTTTCTTTTAGTAGTTCTTTCTAGGTTTTTAGCTTCTCCCAAAGTTCATCTTAATGGGGGGTGGTTAGAGTAATAAAGTGTTTTCTTATTAATCAAATCATGTTTTATTTAATTAGTAAGTCACTTATTACCTCTTTATACTTAAGCTAAACTGTAGGTATATAATAATTAGTTGCTTTATTAATTATTATTGTGCAACCTAGGTTTTACCTTTTTAGGGTTTTGATCTTCTTTTATAAGGATTGATCTCCTCTTGTTTTCATAACTTGGTAATAGATTATTCATTATTGAATTGAAAATTTTGTTTTTGCACATCAAGAATGATTTATCCTCTCTCGTGGATCATTAATGCATTCAGGCCTCCATAGCTTCTTGATTCTTCTCTCTCTTTCTGTGATAGGTGTTTGCATGCAGGTGTTCTTGGGAGCCGTGGGTTGTTTTCTCATAAACTCCAATATTAAGGTTTAATTAAGTTGAAGTTTATGATTTTTTTTAATCTTATTAGATACACTTATGATATTAATGTTTAGATGCATGTAAAATACATGTTTGTAATGATGAAGAGGGTAATGCGCTATTTATTTGAGAAATGATCAAATAATCTTCAATAATGAAGAGGGTACTGCAACCTTTATTTGAGGGAAAATTAATTATCATGAAACTTCAGCCAAATGAATTTAACAACCAAATGAAATTTAAAATAATGAGGTAATCATGTTAGATTGAGCATATGTGATTTTACTTGTCACTTAGTGTAGAATAGCATGTATGAATGTGCACAATAAGATTAATGAAATAATAATTTAATATAATTATCACATAATGTAGGAGAATAATTAATTTTATATTTTTTAATAGGACATTGGAAATTCATCATTAGAGTGCATCATTTATTTTGAAGACATCTAAGTCTGATTTCTTCTACTTTTCTCTTTGAAAGTTGTTTCCCACTTTTCAATTTTTCATAGCGGTCATATGTGAAGGGTGGCATTATTGTCAAGCCTTCTAGAGACTTCACAGGAGATATAGCCCCAAATTTCAATCCTTCTCTTTCTCTTGGACCTATATCATTTGTGGCTTTTGAAAGAGTTGGTCCTTGAGATTTGTGATTGTCAACACCCATGGCAACCTTAATTGTAATTGGAAGGTCCTACCTCTTTTTTATAGTGCAAATGGTACTATTTTTGGATGGTGGTCATCATATGGTATTCTAGAGTAATTATCAAATTCAAATGTGACATATGCTAGTGGTTAGGTGGAGCATTTTTGGGTTTGAAGACAATATTTATGATATATCCCAAAGCTCCATTGACAAGACCGACTTCTATCCATAGATTTGTAGTCAACATCACCCTTGAATTGTTACTCAACAATAACTTTGTATCAAGTTCTTTAGTTGACCAATCTTCATTTTTATTACCCGCGTGGTTAAATATTGGTTAAATTTTACTTTATGTAAAATCCTATTGTAAAGTAATTAAACAATGTGAGTCATATATTATTGTAACACTTACCTGATGTTAAATTTTAAATTGTTATTCAACTATATAGTTTTATTTACTTATATAATAATAATAATAATAATAATAATAATAATAATAATAATAATAATAATAATAATAATGATAATGATACATTTAATAATGTCATATACAACTATAATATTATTAGTTGCCCTTTGTGTGGACAACAATTAATAAAAAATATAAAATACATTAAGTTAAGTTAAGTTAACTTAAGTTAACTTAACCTCATTTCACCCCACTTAACTTAACTAACTTAACTTCACTTCAGTTAACTTGACTAACTTAACTTAACTTAACTTAACTTAAAACTTAACTTAACTTCACTTAACTTCACTTAACTTAACTTAACTTAACTTAAATTAACATAACTTCACTTAACTTAACTTCACTTCACTTAACTTAACTTAACCTAACTTAACTTAAATTCACTTAACTTCACTTATTTTAATTTCACTTCACTTAACTTAACTTAACCTAACTTCACTTCACTTAACTTAACTTAACTTAAGTGAAGTTAAGTTAAGTTAAGTTAAGTGAAGTGGGTTGAAATGAGGTTAATTTAACTTAACTTAACTTAACTTAACTTTATTAGCTTAACTTAACTTAACTTCACTTACCTTCACTTCACTTCACTTAACTTAACTTAACTTAACTTAACTTAACTTCAATTCACTTCACTTAACTTAACAAAATCTTTATGTTTATACTCTAATATATTGAATCAAAATGATAACATTTCATAGTATACTTTGTTTAAAAATAAATCATAATATTATTAATGTATTTTGCATTTTTTATTAATACATTATCGTCCACACAAAGGGAAACTAATAATATTATAGTTTTATATAACATTATTAAATGTATCATTTTTATTATCAGATATATATATATATATATATATATATATATATATATATATATATATATATATATATATATATATATATATATATATATATATATATATATATATATATATATATATATATATATATATATATATATATATATATATATATATATATATATATATATATATATCTGTGTGTGTGTGTGTGTGTGTAATAATTAAATAAATGGCTAAGTAAATAAAACTATATAGTTGAATAACAATTTAAAGGGGAGAAACTAGACTAGGGAAAAGGGGAGTAGGTGATCACCGAGGTCAAAGAGGATCACAGTCCTAGCAAGAGGACTAGATCTAGGTTCAGGAAGCTGGAGGATAATAAGAATAATGACATTAAAGAACTCAAAGTGTCCTCAGCTAATATGCAGATGCTGGCTGATCAAGCGATAGACCTTATGAAATGTATTTAGTCTGCAGGTTGCTGTCCTGCTGTCCTTTTGTTGTCCTCTGTTAGTTTCTTTGTTTTATGTCTATTTAAGGACTTGGTTGTGTGTCTTTTTTTGTTGTTTTTGTGCAGTTCTATTGGATCTTTAATGCTATCATGTAACTCTGATGTAAAAGGTTTTGGGTCCTTTCAAAACTCGCTTTTATGTAATCAAAATAATTTAAAATTTAACATTAGGTAAGTGTTACAATAATATATGACTCACATTGTTTAATTACTTTACAATAGGGTTTTACATAAAGTAAAATTTATTTTACCCTTTTCATTTTGGAGTTTGTATTCTCATTTATTATTTAAAATTTTTAAATTCGATGCTGATAATATCTATTTCTCAATTTTTATTTCTCATTCACCCTTTAATTTTCATCATTTTATCTATCTAAGGTGTGCTTATGCCAAGATCTACTAGGAACCTTAATCTACCTCTAAGAAGAAGTGACTACCTAAAATCTCATATGGATTCTTGTTTATTGATCTATAGATCCCTATTGATGTTAATCATAACAATCAATCTAATTTGATCAATTAAATTGATTTAAACTCCAACATCTAGGTATTTTTTGTCTTACATAGAGCTCAAATTTAATTTTCAATATTAAATTACAACGCAACACTTGGAAGGATTATTATAGCAATAAAAAATGGTCCATATGTCACATGAAATATATTGATGACAAATATAGAGAATTAAATAAGAAAAATGACTCTTAAAACATGCTACAAAGAGGAACACATATATGAGAAAAGAAATATAAGCCAAATTGTCATGCCCATATTTCTACAAGCAAAAACACACCAACAAATTTTTTTTAAAGGGTTAAATTAATAGTTGATTAAAGATTAATGGTTTTCAAACTTCTGCGATGAATATTATTGTTTAATATATAAAACAATTTAAGTGTGATTGGCGATTATCACGCTACACACAATAGTGGTATACTTGACGTTCGATAGAGGGGAAACATGGTGAGGGGGTTATCGTACCCACGAACATCCCTCTTGCGATGTCGACACGGATAGGATAACATTACGATAATTAATTTAGCATAATTATACAATTTAAGATTTTTCCTCTTAAAATTTGTGATCAACTTACTATAATGCAATTATTAATTTATCGTAATTATCTTCTAGGTGGTAGCATAAATTTGAATATTATAATTATCGTAAGAATTTAATTTACTAAAATTAAGTTCTCTGATTAGAAAGATGTCACATGAAAATGTCGTAACAATCCCATTAAATGATAATAAATAAATAACTAAGAAAGATTAATAAATTCCATTTACAAAAGTAATTAATATTCTAGTCCAAGGATTTCTTTTTAAATAAGAAAATATAGTTTACTTTAACAACTACCTAGCAAGTAATAAAATTTATTTGATAACATTAATCTTATACCCAAAGGTTTATTAAATTAATACCCTTACTAAGGAGTCTCAACTAAAAACAATAAACTTAGGGAAAACATTTCTCCCACACTTAAGTATATATTCCCCAAATTAATAGAATAGTTTATCATGTTGGCATTAATGAAATATTCTCCCCCACCAAAAGCATAAAGTCTATTACAACATTCTTTAAAAAAACAAAAACTATAAGTAAATAAATTTACTTTAACTCAAAACAAGCAAGAAGCAAAATGGGATGGAAAATATATTCTAAAAGAATATGGTCAAGTGGGTTGACCCATCAGCCCTAACCCTAATTTGAATTTAGGGTTAGGGTGGATTTGGTAAATCCCCAAAACTCATATTTTACATCTATTCTCGCCTCCAACTTTTCCCTTTCAAACCCTAAGTGGGTATACTCCTTTTTTTGTGTTTCTTGTTGTAGGAAAGCTTGGAGAAGCGTACAATGGAGGTGCAAAATTAATGAACAATGGCGGTTTCAAAGCTCTCCCTCAGTTTTCTTTCCATCCTATGAAATCTAGTATACATTACTTGCCACTATTTTTTTTTTGTTTGTAATAAACATAGATCTTTTTGTAAAAAAAAATACTTTTATTAAGGCTGGGGGAGCAGAGCTCTACCCCAAACCCTAGCCACTGTGGAATGACCACAGCATGGGCTATGAGGGGACCACCGAGGCCCCCCTTTTTTAATTTTATTTTTAATTTTTAATTTTATTTTTTTAAGATATTTATTTTTAAATTCATTTTTTTAATATTAAATAGAACTTTAACATTATGCATTATAACTATGTTTTATTTTATTTTAAAAATAACTAGATTGTTAAATATCCATTTTTTTTACAACATATTTAAAAAAAAAAAACAAATAGATAGATATTCATATGGTTTTTTTTAAATAAAAAATAATATTATTATATAAAACTGATTGTTAAACATTTGTTTTTTTAAAAAACAAAAACAGAATAATATTTTTATATTAAACAGAATAATCTCTCTTTTCTGCACAATAAAGTTGACAATCACAATATGTAAACCGTGTGAAGGAAAAAAAGAAAAGATGAGTTTTGTACATTTAATTCACATGTAAATTGGCATGAACAATATAGGAGTATAAATATGAATTTACACACATTTATTCAACTATACTAAAACATAAACATACTTTTATGCTAAAATATTTTAGAATAATGGTCCTCAATATTTTTTTGTTTGGTTTTAAATGCTAAAATGTATTCCCATATAATGAAACTATATAGGGAAGTCAACTATTTTAAATGGTCACTATAACTAAAAATAAAGAACTGTTTTAAATATAACTATTGTTATTTCAACAACATTAATTAGAATGACAAAATCTAAAATTTACAAAAAAATACATTATTTCTGCACTTAATATCTATACATTCAAGAACAATATTAAATCTCTTGTTCACAATGCAACTCTAAAAGGAATAGAGATTAACTTTTTCTAAGGAGAAATCTAACATACATTTGAGGAACAAAGATGATTTCAACAACTTATTTTGTTTGCATTTATTTTCAGATTCCTATCATACTATGACAGAGAACTTTCAACATAAATAAAACTTTTCTATACACTTGTTTCTTTTTTTTATATACCAGAAAATACAGCTTCCTAATCAACATAATGAAATGCCAAAAGATAAATCTCTTATGTAATCTTATACATTTACAAGGAACACAATGATTCCTTAAGTATCCTTCACATTAGGTAAATATTTTCACATCTAAGGAAGAAACGAGATTCAACTTTGAGTTCATCTACTAGCTTTCTTCATCAAGTATCAAGGCTCCAAATCCTGCAATGCAAACATGGATGGATGATGGGGAAGCTCACCTCCCAACCAAGGCCTCTAAGAGGCCACCCCCGAGCTAGGGGAACCAACACATAGATGGGATAACATAACATGCATATCCCAACAACAACAACAAAAAAACAAGCACATAAAAACTCCCTACTAAGGATATGAACAATGGGTCTCACAATGACCCTATTCTTGGGGTGAAGGTGGACTAAGTACCATTGGGGAGAAAGCCCATTTCAAAACAATAGAGACAAGCCCACACATGGCTTTCCCAAAACTCATCTCAACTACATTTTTAAAAGCCCAACAAAAATCCTTATGACCCCCAAGGCATCAAGCCAAAACTACTCCCTTATGACCCCCAATATAATAAGAAAATAAATGGCTACATGGAGCCCATACTTCCATGCTTTTTACTTCTCCTTTCTAAGGAGATACTCTACACCCATGGCTATCCAAAAAAAAAAAGTATCCCTTCAGCCCCAAGGATACTCTTCCCCCATGGGTGAGTATGGCCTTGAGACTCCCAAACATTCATCACAAAACTTCACATTTACATCACAACATAACTTGCACCAAAACAAGCACAAGATTTTCATATGCAACTACTACCATACAAGGTCAACAAGAATCTCAACAACAAGAAACATGAAAAACTCAAAATACCATATTACTCACATACAAAATTGAATCTACATAAGATTTCAAGTGGAGCCACCAACCTAAATCCAAGCAATAATGGTGAGTGTTGAATATGAGAGCCCTTTTGTCCAAGCTTTCTCCTATCCAAGCTCCTCCAAAATTAACTAGTCTCTAAGTTAGAGATTGGGTGTTCAAACTCTCCCAAAAGAAGAGTCCCCTCTAAAAAGGCCTCCACACATCTTCCCGCAAACCCCTAGGGATAAGGTTTCCTTCTCATTAGGTGGTCTTCCCTAAGCCCCTTACAAGGTTACTAAAAATGGCCTCTTACAAAGGTAAGCTAAAAAGGTGGAAATAGGACTACCATTCTAATGGATGGTGTTCTTACCAAAACTTGGTCCCAAAAGTTGATTTTCGGCCATCTAGGAAATCCAACTTTTGGATGGGTCTTTTGGTCAACTATGGGTTGTCCTATGGTGAAACATGACCCTTACCCATAAGTATACCAAGTGGGATAACTAAAAATGGTCTAAACACACCCCTAGACACCTTTTTAACCCCCCAAAAGCTCACGATAAGTTCAAATTCGAAATCCATGAAATGACACTACCTCAAGCTCCCTAACCAAGGGATTCACATGGGGATCCTAAAGGGTATCCTAGGTTGATGGGCATCCAACCCTCAAGTGGACATGTCATGGCCACAAGTACACATACAAGTGTCAAATGACACAACATGAATTACACATCACAAGACATGTGGCATATCCACTAGAGCATTCACAAAACAATTTACATTAACAATAAAACATATTAATTAAATACACACATGATCATTATGTTCACAAATAAAAAATGATACAATGAGGTTTTGTCTCTTATTAGACACAACCTTGGCTAACTGAATTAACATAGGTCTATGCTTTGGTTCCCCGATATTAACCATGGTCTAATTCCCTACACAATAAAGTCCAACATCAGTAGTCCAAGGAAATATAAATTCATAACATACATGAACAAAATAATTCATTTGCAACATTCCTAAATAGGTCATAATTCACATGCATTACTAATTCATCTATGGCCCATATATTACTCATTAGGTAATAAAACATTTTCATCACTTAATAAAGCTCATAACATCATAATTGCATCAATAATTCATTTGCATAATTAAATATCATCATGACATCATAACATTCATAAAATTGAATCAATCACACATGTAGAACCATAATGATATTGTAGTAATCATCAAAACAAACATAACATAATGTGCATCTAGCCTCTATGGTGATAAAATCTATAATATAAAGTGTTTGAAAACCATAATGCATCAAAATATAATATTAAATAAGTCTATCTCAAATACAGAAACTGAAAGGCTATGATGGGCTTGGGGTGAGGCCTCACATCCTCCCCCCTAGGCATGAACTTCCTCTTGGAGTTCATAAAAAAGATGGGGGTATTGTGCTCTCATCTATGTTGTGTCCTCCCATGATGTTGTAACCTCATCATAGCAATCCCACTGGACCCTAACTTGGTCCAGCTCTTGACATCAAAGAGCTAGCATTCGGCGTGCAAAAAATGCAGATGGGCTCCAAACTCAACTGGCCATCCAACTCACCTGTAAGGCATCCCAATCAATAATATGAGACTCATCAAGATATACTTCTTCAACACTGATACATGAAAAAAATCATGGATGCATGATAGGCTAGGTTGCAAGGCTAGATGATAGGCGACATGACCTATCCACTCAAGAATTTCAAAGGGACCAACAAATCTAGGTGCAAGCTTAGAGCCCTTTCCAAAATGGATTGGAATCTTATGTGGTTGCACTCTCTTAAAGACTCTATCTCCAACCATATAACTACGATCCTCCCTCTTCGCATCTGCATACTTCTTATGTCTATCCTGCACTTCCTTAAGATGTTGTCTAATCAGAGTCACCTACTACTTCAACTCTTGCACTAACTTAGGACCTAAAGCAACCCTATCCTCAATGCAGTCCCAACTCAAAGGTGTTTTGCATGGTCTACCATATAATGCCTGATAGGGAGGCATACCTAGGGACGTATGATGTCCATTATTGTAGGAAAACTCAACCAAATGAAGGTACTCCTCCCACCTAGTCTGATGATCCATGACATACATGCATAGCATATCTTCCGACACCTTATTCACCCTCTTTGTCTGACCATCTATCTCTAGGTGATCAGCGGTGCTAAAATTGAGCTTAGTGCCCAAATTTGGCTATAATCCTCTCCAGAAGGATGATGTGAAGAGAGAATCTTGATAAGAAATAATCTTGTGAGGTATGCCATGAAGTATGAAAATATCCCACAAGAAAACCTATGCTACTGATAGGGTTGTAAAAGTGGTCCGAATATGTGAGAAGTGGGCTACCTTAGTGAGCTTGTCAACTGTCACCATGATGGCATCATGGCATCAAGATGACATAGGGAGACCAATGATGAAATCCATATAAATAACATCCCACTTCCACTTTGGTATCTCATGAGGCTAAAGAAAACCACCAAGTTGATGATGCTCTGCCTTAACCCTCTGACTTCAAGACATCATGCCACAATATTTGTTATATCCTATCTCATCCCTGGCCAATGATATAACTATCTCAAATCTACATGCATCTTCTTGACTTTGGGATGCACTGCATAAGGTTTTCTATGAGCTTCTAACATGATGAATACTCACAAATCTCCGGAGGAGAGTACATAGATGTGTCCTCTATGGCATAAAAGCCCATCAAAATCTAGGGAATATCCTGAATACTCACCCTCAAGGGTACATTGAGACCAAATAATCTGATTGATCTCTACATACCAAACATCCTAATGCAAATGATGCAATATCCAATCTCTCAACTTTGTACCCATTGTGATAGCTAAATGTTGACCTCTTACTTAGCCATACACTTCAACATAGTCATTGTTCACCGGCTACAAACAAGAATGAATATGAGATCATTCATCTTGCCTGTCTGGATGATGCGACCTGTTGCCTCCTATCTAGGTAGGGTTTGGAATCACTCTTAGAATCAAGAGTCCTGCAACCATAGACTAGCACTAGAATGAAGGATTTATGCAATTTAATCTAGAAATGAGTATGCAAGATTAATCTAAAATGAGTATGCAATTAATCTAGAAATGATGAGAAAAGAGCATTAATCTAGGAACATTGAAAGAAAACTAGATTAAGAATGAAATGCATATCAAACCAAACATGATATATTAATCTAAAATGATATACAAATTATCAATGAAAGCTTTGAATGTAAACAAGAAGCAATGAGAATGTGACAACACTTCGTTGCTCAAAAATTGGATCCTTTGAATGAGGAATGAGGGTTCTTTTATAGAGTCTCGGGCTCAATCGATGGTCGAGATTGAATCAACCGAATGATGGAGATTGAATGAGAGTTTAGTTTAGAATAGAAAGTTTCCTGCAAAGCGGCAGTCAACTATTTGCCTTTTGCCTGTGTGGAGCAGTTAACTATTTTATTCCCCTTTTGAATTCTTAATTAACTCAAAGTTTCCTTTTCTGAATTGAAGAGAAGATTTTTGGAGAGAATATTTGATTAAATAAATAGAATATTACCTCATAAGTAGATTTTCTCAATTATTTAAATAATTAAATTCAATTATTGAGACGAGGATATTTATTTAAAACTAAATATTTATTTAATTCCTTTTTCATGTGTATTTAGCTAAAGAGGGTGGATTTAATTTAATTAAAGTGCTAGGACTTTATAATTAAATTAATCAATCATAGGGTTTATTTAGCCAATTTGTAGTCATTATTTAGGAATTAAATATGATGTGTGATTAATGCAAATTTAGGATTTTTGGCATTTGACACTAAGTCGAGTAAAATCAATTAGAAGATAGAATTGCCTAGTATAATAGGACTTTGATGATTTAAAAATTTGATAGAATGAGACTAAATGCAACAAAATTGGTTAGGATTGCAAGATGCTAATTTTGGGGTATTACATTTTTCCCCTCTTTGAATTGATATGCGAGCACGCGTTGATTCAAAGAATAGTCTGATGTGACAATTGATGAGGTTTTTAGGATTATCTCCAGAATGAAGCTTAACCCTCAGAAGTTGAGGTTAGATTGCCAAGAAAACAATCAGATCGAGTTGTAAAACCATCTCTAGAATGAAGCTTGATTCTCTGAAGTCTAGGTTAGATTGCGAAGACATTGGTCAAATTTCCACTTTTCGTATGACTGTCCCCGAAACAAGGCTCAATCTTTAGGAGTCAAGATTATATTACCCCGATACCCATCAATTAAATGATAATTGATGTAGATTTTTAGGAATATCTCCCAAATGAATTTTAGTCCTCTGAGACCCAGGTAAGATTACCTAGATACCAATTAAAGAGCTTTAAAGAGCCATCTCCAGAATGGAGCTTCACTTTCAAGGATCGAGGTTAGATTGCCCCAATACCTAATAGAGATTTCGAGAATCATCTCCAAAATGAAGCTTGATCCTCAGGAATCTAAGTTAGATTGTTCAAATACCTAAAGAGATTTCAAGAACCATCTCTAGAATGAAGCTTGATCCTCAAGGATCTGAGTTAGATTGCTTAGATTTGTAATACCCCAAAAATGGGTTATAGGTTCATTAACCTCCTACATCTTCAATTCAAATGAAATCGACATCAAAGTCCTAACCTAAGGCACATCTCTGCATTATCGAATCCTAATTGATTATCCTAAATTTTGCATTGGGGAATATTCCTAGCAATATTCCTATTTATCCTAATTATCTTTAATTTAATTATTATTTGGTGATAAATCTTATTTATCCTAAAGTTTGATTAAATGAATATTCTAAATATTTAATTAATCAGATTTAATACTGCCACTTAATTATTTAATTAAATTATTCCTAAATTGTATTATTTTATTTTGACAATAAATCTAAAAATATTATGACTAATTGATTAAATTCCTATTTAATTAATTAAAGTTAGTTGTCAATATTTAATAATATAGTTTTTGAATAAAAGTTTGATTTAATAATTGATTAACCCATAAATCAATTGTTTTAATTCAAAAATCAATTAAGTTGAGAATAAATCACTTTATTTTTAAATCAATTTATAATTAAATCATGCACAATTAGAAAAGCAGGCAACTAGAAATTAATAATCAATTTTAAAATTGAAACTCAACATCTGATGATGAGTTGAAAAAGAGAACTAAAGCTCTATTTTGAGATAAAAACTACTTTTGCATGATTTTATGAGTTTATTTATTCTTAATTTCCCGATAACTCAAAACTAAACTTGATTTTATCAAGAGTCATTTATGGCTTTTCTCTTGCATCCTCAAAGCCCTGGATTTCTATAAAACCAAGGCTCACCTCTTCATAATAAGGACACTCTCGAATTTGCACAATTACTCTAATGAATTGGCAATTGAAGAATTGAGCATTTGTGACAGGGGATTTGTGAGATCTTTCATAGTTGATTATTTAGCTTTTGCATAGTTTCTCAATCATAGTTTCATACTCATTCATAAGCATTTTTAGATCAAATTTGCATTCTTAATTCATTCATTATAGATTAATTTCATACAGTTTTTCATATTATTGCACATAAAATCCAAAAATATAGCTTAATCTGCATTCATAGTTTTCATTCTTTGCATTCAAATCCTTCATTTAGGTGTTGCATTTTCACTGGTCTCAGTCTGATCTGAGAGTATCATACTCACACCTACTAGAAGGCAGTAAATCGCTTGGTTAGCATAGTTTTAATTACTTGCAGATTTGATTTCAGCTAACATCTAATGTTTTACTGAAGTGTTGTGTCTACATCTAGGTACAAAATTCACACACACATTTCTGGTGCCCACCGTGGGGCCCTAAAATGAGTTTCCATCATCTTTCTATCAAATTCTATCACTTTCTTGTCATTTTTTGGTTAAAACTATGATTTTTATTTTCTATCCGTACATTTTTCGTATGACTTTTGTCAGAAAGTCATTTCAAGAGGTACCCACTGTCGTACGATAGGTTTAGATTTCAAAGCTCATATCAGAGAGTACACACTATCATTTTGAGGCTTGATTGTCGTATGAGAAGATACCCATAGTCGTACAAGTTTCCAAACTATGGTTTGGGAGGTAACCCACTGTCGTATGAGTTTTGACTCCAGAATTCAATTGTCGTTTCAGATTTTTTGGTATTTTTTCAAATTTGGACTAACAGCTAACCCTAACAATTGAAATCTTCTATTTTTGACTGATACTTGTTGAATCTGATTGGAAAAAGTGCAACTAAATTGCTAAAACAAGTAAAAATCTACTAAGCGCATTGCAAGGAATTTAGGTATTCTTCTCAAGCTAATAACATTTCGATTTGGATTAAAATGAACCCTCACATGTCAAGCTTGTGTGATTTTCTTGCTTTCATATCACATACTTCATTTTGGGCTATAAAATGAACAATAGATTTGCTTTCTGCATATCTGTTACACATATTAAATAGGCCCTATGAACACTATTTGTGGATGATCTTGAGAGATTGAGCTTCTTCCACTTGTTTATTCATGTGAAGCTCCTCTTGACGAAGGATCCCCTTGTAGGTAGGGAAGGTACTGAGAAAGTCTCACATTCTACTAGATTTGTGTGTCTTCAACTTTTGATTGATACATTCTCTCTTCGGAGAGGTTGATAGATCATAAGCGGTTGACAATATAGATCTTTGTGAGATAATCTTGGTCTTAGTGTGTCAGATTCATCTATTTGCTTTGTCTTGGTGAAGTGAAGAGGTTAGGGGATTATGCTCTACTTCCTTTTTGGATAGTACTAGAAAACCAGATTCTTGAATATGATCTAGTCCCCCTGTGGTATCTTTTGTGAGTCACCTTTAGAGAGGGTTAACCATAGTGGACATTCCCTTAATTGGGTCAACCACGTGGACGGAACCTCAAGTGATAATAGCCATTTTCACCGTGGTAGCAGCAACCGCTATATAAATGTCCTTGTGGAGGAAATATTTAGAGGTGTGGTCTCTTGTTGGGCTGTCAGATCTCCCTAGCAACTCTTGATTGATTAATTTCTTGAATTATGTCAAAACCCCAGTGCACCTGGATTGGAGTTCACCCTCTTGAGATCACAAAAGTTGTAGAGTTAGACCATTACTACAAACCCTAGTGAGGCCAAATTTTTATTTTTCTAGGAATATGTGCGTTATTGAAATTTTTTTTGGAACATACAAAATTAGCACTCCTAGGAATTAGCACATTCAGTCACTTGATTGTTCATGCATAGGGTTTCTTTGTCCCCTGTTCATTGTTTTCAGATGTGCTTGTAATCACTTGCTTGTTGTTTTATGAGCTTTTTTATCTATTTGACTACCGAAAATGAACGATCTTAGAATAATATTCAAATCTGGATAGAGAAATTTGTGAACAATCTGAAACTGAAAACCCAAAAACTTGCAAAATCTAAATTGAAAATCCTTTTTGGAGTCAAAAGTCATCCCATCAGGTCAAAAATTTGTACGAGCTTAGGCAAGTGTCATGTCAGAACCCCTGTATTGTCATATGATAGCTTGTATAGTATTGTACGAGTTTTTCCGCCAGTCAAAAAACAAAATTCAAAAAATCTTCTATCAACTGTCATGCGAGTTTTGCAATTGTTGTACGAGTTTTTCAATTGTCGTTTCATAGCATACCCACTGTCGTACAATCCTGCAAAAAGTCATTTGAGAAAAATTGCCATAAACTCAATTTTTACAGCCTATTTCCAGAATCTGTTGAACAAACCACTGTGTCAGGAATAGAGCAGAAACTAGAACAAATTCATTCATTTTCTTGAAGTGAGCCTTTGAGTCTAATCTTTACTTCTGGATTATCGATTTGAGTCTTTTTCATCTTGTGTCAAAACCTTGTCAACATTATCTTTAAATTCAATCCTTTTACTAAACGACTAAGTGTTGTGAACTCATGCTCGCCATCTATTGGGTGTCTACCCACACTACTATGGCACAGTATCCTTCATTTATGTTTGATCTAATTCTTTAATCACTTCAATCCTGACAAGAATGCGTTATTTGATCTTCTTGAATCAATTCATTCTTCAGTTGTCTTCATCTTATTCTTTGGCTTCACCCAAGGTTAATGGTGGAAACTAGAGCTTTGTCACACAAGAAATCTAGAGAAGTGTTTAGCACCACACCTTTGACTATTTAGAAGGGTCCCACTCTTGAGCAACTCTACAATTTTGGTCTTTACGAAGATGATGGTCTTGGCAATTTTCAATTGAAAACTGGTTACGTACCCGCTCCATCAACTCATGGTGGTAATCAACAAACTCCTCCTCAATCTATTCCAGGGAGCTCTAAAACTCCTAACATGTCTCACAGAGGGACACATCATGGGTCTCAAGGACACCAATCTCAACACAGTATGGATCAAGAGCCTACACCTTCTAGAATTGTTCGATATCAAAATGATGATGAATTCAAAAGAATGATGAAACATTTTTTGAAGGAAGATAGAGAAGCATACTTTCTAGAGTTAGCTCATCAAGGAGCTAAAATTCCTCCAAACTTTAATGTGGAAGATATCATCACACATGAGGAAGAAACTCCTATCATGGCTATGATGAAATAGATGCATGCCATGCAAGTCAAACTTAACAAACTTGAGAAAGAAAAGGAACCTAAGGAGTTCTCAATGGAAGCTCTATGCCCTTTTCCATTTGATAAAGACTTGTACATGTCACCATTCCCTAAAAGAGAGGAGATGCCAAAATATGATAAGTATGATGGAAACTCTGACCCTCAAGATCATGTCAGAGAATTCTATACTCAATCTATGGAGTTTATGCATGAACCAACCTACTTAATGCATCTTTTCCCTCGATCTCTGGGAGGAGCAGCCATTCATTGGTTCTCTAGAATGCCTCCTACTATCAAAAATTTTGAAGAGTTAATCAAACTATTGTATCAACAATACTCCTACAATATTCAACATCTGGTCACCATGATCGACATCTGCTATCTGAAAAAATATCCAGGAGAACCATTCCTGACATTTCTCAAGCGATGGAGGAAGAAATTTTCTCTATATGCTAGACCTATTCCAAAAACTGAGAAGCTAGAAATCTTCATCAACAATCTCATTCTAGAAATCAACTACCCTTTACAAATGCAAAATCATACATCTTTTGACAAGATGGTAGATAATGCAATCAAAATTGAGAAAGTACTTGTGAAAAAAGGAGATATCACACTTCAAAAAGACAAGTATGAATCTGGATCTAATTCTAAAGACAAGAACAAAAACTAGAACAAGAATAAAGGCATTGTCACAGATGGTGTTGTTGATAATATAAATGCCCCATCCAAGGCACCTGCTTTCAATCTTACTATTGGTACCCAAGCCATCAAAGCTTCCAAAGCCAAAGCCACAAAGTCCAACAAAAAGTCATCTGATTACAAACCTTGGGCTACAGATCCTAATCGCAAATTCACTCCTCTTGGAGAATCCTTGGAATCTGCCATGAAAACTCTATTGGAAAAAAAAATCATCTACTTGCCTAAGATGAATATCTTTGATCTAGAACCTAAACCAAAATGGTGGAGAGAGAACGATTTATATGAATTCCATCGCAATAAAGGTCATAAGACTAATAACTGCATTCACTTGAAGCACATTATACAAGACAAAATTGATAATTGTGACATCATGATTGACACTCATAAGAGTAATAATGACCATACAACATTCACAGAACCATTTCCTAAACATGGTAAAGAAGATTCTTCTTCTCAGCCTAATATGGGTGCTAAAGTCAATTATGCCTACTCTGAAAATAATGTTGTTATCAATATGGTTGAACCATGTCTATCTGAGTGTTGCAATGTCATCACAATTGTAAGAAGAGATAGAGAAAATCAATCAGCTAATACAGTTACTCAATCACAAGCTCAGGCACACCTACAAGGAAAAATACCAGATTCATCCAATGTCTCTAAGGTGCCTTTCAATCTTTCATCTGCTTCTAAACAAAAGGCTACATCTAAATCTTTAAATCCTAAAGACATGAGACCTACTTCATACAGTATTGTCTGACAAATTTAGCACACAAATGCTAAAATCTCCATGTTTGAGTTGCTTCGGATATCTCCAGCTCATAGATCCATTCTAGACAAAGCTCTACTTGGATCCAATGTTCTTGACGACCTTGATTTAGATAGATTCCAGACTATGGTTGGTCATCTTACGTCTCCACACTACATTTCCTTTTTAGAGGAATATGATAACTCCTTGAGTCATCTGCATAACCAGCCCTTGCATATTGAAGTCTTGATCCAAAATCATCATGTCAAACGTGTGTTGATAGATGGGAGCCCTGGCCTAAACATTTATTCTTTCAACTTGATTACATAATTGGGATTTTTAGAAATGGCCATTGATCCCAGGAAGAAGATAACTATCAAAGCATATGATGAACAAGAAATATCTTCTAAGGGAATTATTGTCTTACCTATCAGAATGGGTCCTGTTATCAGAGATACTATATGTCAAGTTCTTGATCTACCTTTGTCTTACAATATCCTTTTAGGAAGACCCTGGATACATGAAATGAAATCCATATCCTCTACATTCCATTAGTGTTTGAAGTTTCCTTATGAAGGAGTAGAGGTGACGGTTCCAGCTGATCTGTATACAACTTGTAATACCTTGAAAGAGAGTGCTGATAAACTTGTTCCTAATAATAGAGAATCTTCCACTAAGCAGCTAGACATTGCTTCAACATCCAAGATGGAAGACATTTCTAAAGAGGTTGAGATCAAAGAAAATGGTATGGGAGAATATACTATAGCACCAATCTTATCTTTGACATCTCTCCCTATCTCGCCTAAGTCTTATGGGAAAACTCTAAAATAGTCCAAGCTAGAGTCTAAAGAACCTCTTGAAGCATATAAAGGAAATTTTGTTGCAGAACAAGTATCTAAACAAGAGTTTGAAGAAGATGAAGTTGTGCTTGCATGGCTATAAAAATATGAACCTAAGTCTCAAGTTGTTCAAAAATGTGATGTTAAAATACCGAGTATCCCTTCTAAGTCATATGGCCCAGGGGATAAATTGATCACAAAAAAGGGATATAAAGGAAAAGGACCTCTAGGACTACAGGGTAAAGGTCTTCTATTGACTCTTGATCATCGTGCTAAGAAAAAAAGAATACAATAGGTCTAGGATACATGAAGAAGCCTTTCTATCTTAGCAAGAACTCCTCACATGTTCTAGAACAAATTGAGCCTTCCGTAGCAAATCAACTAAAGGGAGAAACAAGATAGCAATCTGCTAGTGACACTAGTAGAATTTGGGCAATAAATGACCAAGTGACTAAAAATCTTAGTCATGTGACTAAAACTGATCATGTTCTACCATTTTTTTAGTCATGTGACTAAAATTTTTAGTCACATGACTAAAACTGTTCATGTTCTACAAATATAAATGACTAAATAAATGATCAATTTGGTCATCAGGTAAAATCACAACTAAAATGACTAAATAAATGACTAAATAATTAATCACTAATAATTAGCCATCAAAACAAAAATGACTAAATAATTAGTCACCCAACCAAAACTAGCTAAATGAATGATTAGTACTCCTTTAAATATCTTTGACCGAATGAAGGGCTAGTTAACAATATTTTCTAAGCTTGATCATAGGTGAAGTCATAATCCAATAAGGGTTTGTGATGATGATGTTCCAAAACAACCTTCAAGTATATTATGGATAGTAGGAGTTTGAAGTAGTGACATTGGCTTTCACTAAAGTTCCAACCACATACACGAAATTGATGACCAAGGTGATCAAAGCCTTAAAAATAACTCCACTTTACTAGTTTTGGATAATATTTTGACTTATTCAAATAATGAAAATAAATATTTTCATCATTTATGTCTTGTTATGAAAAATCTTAAAAACATAATTTATTTAAAAAATGAGCCAAACATGCGCCCCTTCAAGGTGTATTAGACTCAAAGTCTAAAAATTATTTCCTACCATGCAAAAGTGAACTCTAAATGCTCAAGGTCAACCAATTTTCATATAAGATTTCAACTTTAATTAAGCGATATATAACTCCATCACTTAATTAAAGTTGATTACAATGTATACATCATGCAATTTTTTCTTTTATTATATAATTTATTAATAATAACATATTTAATATATATTAAATAATAGATATCATTATTTAATAAATATTAAACATATTATAAAATAAAACTATTAATAAATGAAATAATATCCAAATTTTAATGTCATATAAAATTGTGTTGGGAACGTTAGGGGCCTAGCACTACTACATAGGAGGGCATTTTAAGACATTATTTTAAGACAAAATTAACATTTTGTCTTAAGTAATTAAATTATTATTTTAATATTTTAAATTAAAAATTAAAATTGTTTTAAATGTCTTAAATTAAAAGTTAAGACAAAAAAGACATGCATTTTCATGGACTAAAGAACCAAAAAATACATGCATTTTAGGCGCGGTAGAGGAATAGCAGCGGGAATTGTTTTTAGAATTGCTAAATATTACTGGCCTCATTCAGTTGCACGCAACTTCTGGATGGATCCCATTTTATGTTTGCAGGACTCACAATTTCTATGAGTTGCTCTTCTTTCTGGATGTAGTGGACAGGGGTGACCAGTCCAAAGAATTGCACCAATAGGCTCCTGTCACACACTGAGGTGGGTACCCAATGCATTCCTTAAATGTATGCCCATTCAAGACTGTAAAATTGAAACAATAGATTGATGCATTTGAAGACAAGGTTTACTGTTATTAAGGAATTCATGCAAAGTTACATATGATATCAAAAGCCCTAATGAGATTTTCTTTTCAAATTGTATAAGTTCAGTTAGAAAACTGATGAAAAGATAAACCCTAAGTAAAACCAATTTTAATGGTGGTTGTTTTAATATTTATTATTGTTTCTATGGTTTAATTTCTAGCTTATGGCGTATAGGGTTTTTTATTTATGATGTTGCAAAAGATACGCTTTGAACAGATTGAGCCTTTTTTTTGGCTCTCAGAAGGGATAGCAGATGAATTTTTTTAGCTGGGCTTTCTATAGGATGCTTGAAAAACTAAAGATAAATTTTAGTAAATTTTTGATAAGACAAGATCCGATGAATCTTGCAGCTCCTGGTACACACTCATTTCTTCATATCATCATGTTTTTCTATCTTCTTCCCATTGGCATTCTAAGATGCTCAAGAAGTTCCTATTTATAATTTCATAGGTAACTATAATAAAAAAGAAGGAATTTCCTATTTATAATTTCATAGGTAACATACACCTTGGTTTAGTATTCAAACAATTACTATTTTTTGAATTTGTCATGTAGTTCCAATGTTAAATTCTTTCTAAGAATGGCATGAAAAGAACATTTCTAGGCCCCTAGAAATTTACTTATAGGCCCCTCCCGATGGAATCAGAGAGAACCAGGGTGTCTATTACCTATGAAATTATAATAGGAACTTATAAATAGGAAAAGAAGTTCCTCTGAGACATCTACAAGATTCCTTTGATGTATTCTAACTCTGATTGCATGAGGTTAAGGGCCTCTACAATATATTTTTTTACCACTATTATACTTGAACATCACTTACTACTATCACTATTTTTGCGATCATTGCTTTAAACATATTACAAACTAGTGTTTTGGTCTTCAACATTCTTTTTCTATTGTAAATTAATAGTGTTCTTACTATCTTGACAAATGCAGACCATCGTGTTAAACCTTTAAGATCAATGTGGTACTCCATAATTGTCATAGCACTTGTAATTTATCTAAATATATACCTCTACTTTTAGCATTAATATAGTGGCAATCACTATTTCCTTAAGACAATGTCTTGCAATGACTTCATGACAATTTGTCTTTATCCTTTCTCTTACATACAATTTGATTACTATTTCTATCCACTTCTACTTTTTCACTCTTGAAATCATTTCTCAGAGAGTCCCTCACTAATGTCTCATAGTTGTCATAGGTCTGTTGTCTCCATATTGACATCATTCTATCCCCATGACATGACTATTTTTTTAATTGGGACTGCACTTGGATCCTTGTTCATCACATTGATACTACTTATCTATCATTGTCTCTATTTTCTCTATATTTTATAGACACATCTTTCCACTATCATATAAAAACTGTCCATACATGAACCCTTGATCTTAGTATCTTCATTTTCAAAGGGAGTACCACAACTGCAATCTTCTATACGCTGGTTGTAGCCTTGGGGCCTTTACAGTTTGGTTACACAATAATTTTTTCTTTTGGCATCCCTTACTGATAATTTTAAATCCACAATGAAATTAAGTATCTTTGATTTAGATTGTCCAAATGGGATTTTTATTGCATTGATTTGATTTGAGTATCCTATGAGTGAAATCTAGAACATTACTATAACATCAATGAATTTGATTGAAATGTTCCCTTTTTATTCTCATCAGGGAACTTTTTTGGTTGTAAGCATATATTCTTAGTACCTATGCCCAGGTGGGTTTATTTAGTCATTTATTCTAGAACTTTAGTACCTAGATTGGCTAATTCAATTACTTGGTCCTCAGGTTGATGTGGATAAGAGAGGCTGAAAAAGAAAAAATTAGAAAGAGAAATTTTTTTTAACTTTTATGATGATATCAATATTGTAATCAGCAAAAAAATTATAAAATCTCAAATTAAGGCCTTCAAATTAGGCTTGGTGGATTAATTGGTACATCTCAACACCCTTTCACATATTATTCAAGAAGCTTGTGTAGCTACCAATCAAAGAGAGTATCCAGACACCAACAATAACCACAAATTTTTTTTTAGGTCATTGCCAAATGCAACACAAAAAATAAGTGATTGATTTTGAATCTCAAAGTTGAAGACACCTTCTGAAACATCTCTTCAGAGAATGCTACCTTTGGAATGTCTACTGGTTTCTTGCTAATGAAATTTGACTAAGACCAAAAATCGGTAAGACTGGATTGTTGTATATATAGGATTCTTTTACCCTTGCAAAGAATTAGGTGCATGAGATTTTAAAGAAAGGTATTATCATTATATTTGGAAAGAGTTGGTCTTGTTTTATGATAGATATTGAGAATTGATCTAAGCTCTAATGATCTGGAAATTCTACTTACTAAGGGATAAGATTTATGTGCAGATAATCCAAACTTGGTAATGGCACTTGCTGGAAACAAGGCTGATATGTCAGCCAAGCGCAAAGTTGAACCAGAGGTATTATTAGTTTTTTTCTAACTTTAAATGAGATTTTTGGGTTACTGACGTAGTTGTTAAATTTTATACAACCACGGTGACATTTTCTTTGATATCTTAAATAAACAATTGGCATGTGTCTACTTCCTCAACTTGTACATACATATTGAAACTAAATGCACAATTTATTGTTTCCTAAAAGGTAAATACTTATTTAATGTTTTTCAATTTTTCTTTAAGCCTACAAATTAGATCATAGGTCATTGCATTTGAAAGTTCTGTCATTCATTAATATTTCCAAGTCAATAATGTATTTGCATGGAATTTGATGAGCTGGCATTTGTTTTATGGATTTTGAATGGGATTTAAGCATTTTATTAAATTCTAGTAGATTCCATTAGGATGACTTTAGGGCATTGAATCTCATAGATTATGTAGATTGGTATTAAGAAGTTTGAAGCAACATATACAAGGTAATGTTAAAAGGCCTTGCTTCTATTATCGGAGATATGTACCCCAAATAGGTGGGCCTGGCAAGCTTTGACCTAAGCAGTCACATTTACATTTTATCTTTAATAATTTTCTTAGGCTGACAGTGAACTTACATGAAAATCTCAAGTGAAATCAAAACACTTTACGACAACATCATATACCTAGTCCAGTAATGGAGGTAAACACTACAAGTAGATACATGTAGCAATGCTAATACGAGTCAATAGTGCCAATTTGGTGCAGGAGCACCATGGCTACAAGGTTACTTCATGATCCTGATGGAGCACAATAGGGAATATGAGTCCAAATTCCCTATAAGGTCTTCATGCGATGTAAATGTGTCCATTAGAGCCACCTAATGTAATGAAAATGAAATATAAAGACAAATATGTGTGTAATGTCAAGATTGGCAACATAGCCCATAAGGGCTAATAGTGAGGTCATGGGTAGTATAGGAAAATAAATTGATGTTTTGAGTGCTTAAGGTCATTATAAGACCTTTTTAATGTAATAAGATTGATAGGTTTGAAATGTTTAATGGTTGCCAAAGTTGACAATGGAATTGTCAACTGGGCAACCCAAATCCATGTATAAGGTGTTTAAAAATTGAGCATAGGACAATTGGAAGTAGTTAGAAGGTAGTTTTACAATTTTTTTTGATCTTATAAGTGAAAGGGAGGTTTACAAATGTTTGAAAATCCAATGGAAAGCAGTGTTAAATGATGTACTTGGATTGGAGATCAATAAAAAGTTCAATTTTCTATATTTTTCATGTTGTGACAGTTGTAACAGTCTAATAACAGTTGTTCCTTTGCATTGTTTCAAATGATACATTAAAGGGTCTTATATTTTAGATAGAATCCTATTGAGATACCTTTACTCTGGCTTTGGAAGCATTTAATTTCATATTGTTTTAAAGAAGTTATAAGTTTTTTGTAACTGACTGTCCAAACCCTCGTTAGGGTATTTAGTGACTGTGTTTCAATGTAGTTTGCATTTGTTTCACATGAATCTTACCTCCATCTATGGGGAGATGATGGATAATATATTCTATTTTGTGTCCCTAAGGTTTTTAGGGATCCATGAATTGATTGGGCACGTTCTTGAAGTAGTGGAAGGTGATTGATTATGAGAAAATTAAGACATGACTCTCATGGCAAACACAGTCCTAATGCGGGGGCCATATCTCAATTATCAGCCATTGGATCTATCTGGATTTTGGATATGTTGTGGAGGATCAAGTGGGAAAAAATCTCACTAGAGGGATTGAGGAAATATGATGTGGTTAAAAAGTTATTAATCTCTGTGTGCAGGTCTATCCAGAAGACAGTAAGAAGGTATATTTTTGCTTATTTGTTTTCAGAGTTGTGTTGAATGGATTAGAGGAGTATGATATGTGTGGGTTGGGCCTAGAGAGCCTAAAGAGAGTCTTAGGAGGATGGTAAGGGTTTCTTAAGACATTGACAGTAAGGGGACACAAGTAATAGGGTGAAGAAGTGTTTGTATCATAGGAGTTGCAGGTTTATTGTCTTAAGAAATAATGAACAAGTTGTATTGTTTGTAGACCAAGTTGGGTCAAGTGTTGGGTCTCTTTGTCATTCAATCCAAGGTTTAAGGGTTCCTCCATGTTGTTAGGGTGTAGAGGAGTCCAATCATGCAAGGGTTTGATCCATCCATGGAGTCTAGAATTGAATAAGGTTAAGGTATGTTGAAGAGTGTATTTTGGGATAGTCACAAGCCAAAGAAAAGTGATCCAAGAAGATGGTCAAGGGTAGTGTGGAATTTCCATTTTGAATGTGTAGAGCATAGTGTACATGGAAATATTTAACCACTAGTAAGTCTTAAAGTGGAAGGTTGTTTGTTTGGATCGAAAGGGATGATCCTATTGGAGAAGTTTATAAGGTGTTGTTATAAAACAAATGCCCAAAAGATGAGTTCCTTATAAGTTTGTCTAAAGAGTCCACTAAGCTCTACATCACAAGTAGTCAGTATGCATACTTTTATTAATATAATCATACAATGATATTCATATTAATAAACCTCTTGTTAAGGTTTGTTGTCATCTCACTTTACCATTATAATAGATATAATGAACTACAAAATTCCTTTAATTTGTGTGAACTGAATCTTATAACAGATGTAATGAACTGAATATTCCTTCCACTTCCTAAACAAGGTTTTAGGTACTTGGTGAGTTCTCAGTCCGAAATCGGGCAGGCCCAAATGATGCCCGTTGGTTCACTTTACTAGACTAAGGACTTAGCAAGTCTGAACAAGTAGCATGTGAATGATATATATATATATATATATATATATATATATATATATATATATATATATATATATATATATAAAACAAATTGAACATCTATAAAAAAATTGTAATTTGTGTTCATTGGTTGCCATTTGGTTTTAAGTTTCATCAGTCAACATTTTGCACACATTGTTTTGGCTAATTTTTCTCATGGACTTATAAATGCAAAACATTAGGATTTAGATTTTTTATTTTTAAAGATATTCACCTAGATGCACAGACAACCACTTTACTAAATCCAGAAGTGTTTGGCACTGAAAATAAGTTTGTGGATACAACATGGACAATTATGGTGCTGAATAAAAAATGTCTATCTTTTTTTTTTTTATATGGGCTGCTGTGATGTCCTAGCCATATCCAGTCTATACTGTACCTAGTAGGTTGCTATGCTACCAGGGGAGGGGGTGTATCTAGTAACCCTGCTTCAAAGTTATTTTAAGAGTATAATGAAAATAAAATCTGAAATCATTTCCTTCCTCAAAAAATTGTTGTAGACGAGTATTGTGTTTTTTGGAGACAATCTAGTAACACTATTTTAAACCTTAATGTACACGTTCTTCTCATTTATATTATTGGAAATTTTAACCATCCTCTTTATTTGCTTTGATCATCTTCAATGCCAATGAATATAGGAATATCTATATTGATCATTAAAAAACTTTTGGGATGGCATATGACCTTTTTTTAAATAAGGAATATTCATTCTCATCTCTAAAATATGAAAAGAAAACTACACATTGTAAAGCATGGAATAAGCCCTTTATGATTGCCCTTGATTTTGTCAGCATTGAATCTCTGTATTCTATTCCATCAGCTTTTTGTAACTTTACTAGCTGATGGAGTAATAATGGGTATGAGTGCTATATGTTCTACATTATATGTTCCATCAAGTACATAACATTGATTAAACTTAGCATGCAAAAGGGGTCTTAAATCAAGTTAAATTTAGACATTAGAATAACATTTCTAGAGATAGTTGTTAGTTTTAATAATGTTGATATTACAAGACTGAAAAAATCAATAAACCTGTAATTAAGGCCTTGTTTTATTTTATTTTGAATTGATTATATATTACCAATAATAACAGGTTACAACCACAGGTAAAAAAAGGTTGAATTCAAAATAAATTCTAGTTAGTACCTCTTGCCAAGCTTTTAACATTTGAAGCATATCTCCTGTTCACACATATTCACAAGAAAATTATGATTTATGTTGTCATGCCTATGAATCAACATATTATTCTTTATTGTGAAATATATGAGTGGATGAGATGTCTCAACTTAAATTTGATAAATTTAAGACATTAAGGCAACATGTCTAAACATGAAATTCACTATTGCTACTATTATGAATTCTAGTAGTATTAAACAACCTATTAATAAGGTGTTGTTTCATTGCCAAATCTTGTGAAGCTTTTATCCTTTGTTTCACAGTGCATGTTAGCCTCATACTAAAGCTTAAAGTGTTTCTAATGTCATGCCTTAATTGAAATTTGTTGCATGCCGATTATAGTCAATTTGTAGCATCTGAATTATAAGCATTATTTTACATGTTAAATATGTTGCTAACTTGCCTATCAATTCTTTGATTACTTTTGTAGGAAGCAGAAACATATGAAAAAGAAAATAGTCCATTTTTCATGGAAACATCAACAAAGACAACACAAAACGTAAATGAACTTTTATATGAAATTGGTAACTTTGACTATCATGCTAAAGATTAAGACTATTATTAAAAGTTCTATCATGTGTAATTAGCATCAATTTCTATCTTAGACTTATCAGGCTTTTCTTACATTGTTTGACTGGTAATATTTCTAGCAAATAGAATTGGTTAAGCATTTGGGTATTGGAATCATTGTTTTAAGGGTTCATGGATTCCATATGGCATGGAAATGCACATGTAATTTAAAAAATATAAAATATAAAAATAAAATCAAATTTGTACAGTCTCTGACATCTGAATTGGCTGCAATGCTGGCCTTTAAAGGCATCACAATCTTCCACCTGGTCATTTAGAAAGTTTAGTAACTCCTTGCAAAGTTTCATGGATCTCATGCATTTTGCAAAAAGACCAACTCACTAGTAAGCCAGTCATCTGACCCATATATTCATGTGTCGGTAAATACAAGAGAGGTAAATACTAAATAGAGAAAAGTGAAGATGCAAAAGAAATAATTTTCTCTGGTTCTCCCACAGAGAACTTATTCTCCTTTATTCTCTATTTTTTCTTGTGTTTCAGAGTATTGAGATATGGGCAAAGCTTGGATTTGGCATGCCAAGTTTGGGCTTGGACTTTGATTCAGCCCAAAACTTGGAAAATTAATATGGTCACATGTCAAAGGAAACCATTGAATAAAAATCAATAAAAATGGGTGTTGCAAATTATGTCTAGGCTTGGACTCTGATTCAGCCCAAATCTTGCCAATTTAATATGGTCAAATGTCAATGAAAATTACTGAGTAGATATATTGAATTCAATAAAGATGAGTGTTTAAAATTTTGTATGGGATGTCAAAGAAAACTACCAAATAAAATTGAATAAAGATCAGTGCTAGAAATCCTGTTTGTGCTTGGAATTTGATTCAGTCCAAATCTTGGCAATTTAATATGGTCAATGTCAATGAAAATTATTGTGTGCTTGGAATTTAATTCAACCCAGAACTTAGCAAATCAATATGTTCAATTGTCAGTGAAAACCACTGAAAAGATTGACTGAACTCAATAAAAATGAGGCCCAACATGTTACAAATGTGTCCAGGTTTGGAGTCTTGACTCGGATTCATCCCAAAACTTACCCAATGTTCAAATGCCAATGAAAACCACTAAAAATATTGACCCAAAAAATTAAAAATGAGTTCCATTTCTCCTTTCCATATGGATGAAGCAGAAGGGAAATTATATGTTTAAATGAGGTGAGGGGCATCTTACGAGCTTTAATTTTTTCATTTTTTCTTTTGATTATATTATTGAGTGATGACTTTCTAGTGCTAATTCAGTTGTAGTTCCTTGGTCTTACTTGGATTAGGATTTGACAAGTTTGACTATGAAAATCAGTTTCTAAAAACTATGGTTTTGTAGGTTTAGTCTTTAAGTCTTAAGACTTTAATGACATGGGATCTATTGCAACGTTGAGCTCCTTGATGCCTATGTTTGGTGTCAATATGGTTTGGATTCAAACAACTCTTTCTCTTCAACCTTTTTGGATTTCTATCCAATATCAAAAGATAATATCCCCATAATATTGTCATCAACAGTATCCAATGGAATGTCTATTTGTCTTATTTATTAGAATATTATAATGTTTCTTTAATGGTCATCTTAGTTAGTCTTTAGTTTATTAGTTAGTGTCTATTTTAGGTCTTAGTTACCAATTGTTCATAGAAGCCTCCAATCTTAGGTTGATTGGTCTCAGTGTCTAAAGACTAACTAATTGTAAACTTTCAGCCTCCACACTCATAAAAGTGTTGCTGGCTACTGAGCTATATATTTATATATGGCTAGGTATAGACGTGGCCAATAGAAGCCATAGTACCCTATCAAAATAACCCTACTAAAACCAAATCATACAATTGTATCAAACATATTCTCTCTTTTTGTTTCATAAGATGTTGGAGGTCACAAGGGGGATCTCCTTCCCATTAAAATATTCAACTTAGAAGTCATGTAAGCTGCTCAATCAACTCAAGCCAACATTGAAGCCACATGGATGTCACTTTGGGGGATTTAAACATGGGTCTCCAACACGAGAACCTTGTGGACTTTCCATTTGAGCACAACCCCATTGACTATATCATCTGAACTTCCTTGATGTTATTTGATATCATCAAATTGTATGCATATGTTAGTGAGGTAGTTAGAAATTAGAATAAGTTTTAGAATGATAGGAAGTTGGAATTAAATTTGAAAATATATCAAAACAAAAATTATGTATCTAGGATGTAGTTATCAATTGCAAATTTTCTAACCTCAAACTTTCTTTAAAGGTTATGTCTTTGTTGCCAAAATACTCCACCATTGTGTTGAGAAAACACAAATTTTATCATGATTCAATCATCTACTATCTAGTCAAAACTTGAGACCTACAATGTATGTATGAACAACGAAGAGAAATTCTTAAAAATTGATGGATTCTACTTGGTTTGAATGCGACTCTGCCTTTTATGAAAAATATATTGGAGAAAAATCCTTTACTCAACCTACACTTAATTTTAGTATTATCCTAATCTAGCATCCATTTCTTTTCATGTGGTTGGTTTAGTTTATGATTGAATCTATACAAATGTTATATGAACAAGTGGGAGCATAAACCTTGAATTCGAGCATGGTTGATGCTCCCACTTGATATATAGAAAGTATTAGTATACATGGTATGATTATTCTTTAAAGGGTACTAGCTCAATGGAAGAGCACCTACTTTACAAGTAGGAGGATGGTGGTTCGATTCCATCGTACCTTAATATGACTAAATATATGACTAAATTAAGGACTAAATATATGACTAAATAAAAGACCAAATAAACGGCCAAATAAATGACCAAATAAACGACCAAACAAATGACCAAATAATTGACCAAATGACCAAAAAAACTACCAAATAAATGACCAAATGACTAAATAAATCACCAAATAAACTACCAAATGACCAAATAAATGACCAGATAAATGACTAAATATATGACCAAATCAATGACCAAACTAAAATAGTTTAGTCATAAATTTGGTCACGAGATAAATGACGAGCAATAAACTACCACTGGTCACGTGACCAAATTTGGTCATTTATCTACAATTTTTGGTAGTTTATTTGGTCATATATTGTTGTTTTTGTACTCGTGTGATGATTCAGACACCACTGAAGGTCTCATTCCCTATGAGCATTTGCCTAAAGAAATAAAAGACCTCCTTGAAACTGAAGATGATCCAATAAAAAGAATTAATGTAGTAGAAACACAAGAACCTACTATAGAGAAAGAAATAGTTGCAACACAAGAACCAACTAATCTCGAAGGCAATCAAAAAGAGGAAGGTGGTAGTTATTTTGAGACAAATTCCCATGAGTATGAATTCAAATCAAAATCTGAGGGTAACCCCTTTTGGGGTATTCATCCCGACTTTCCTCATGTTCTAAGATTTCCTAGAGGTCTAGATGAAGAAATAGAAGATGAATCAAATGACTATGAATGGGGAGTAATTCCAAAACCATATGAACTTATTACAGAAAAGCATGTTGATGTTATTCACCAATATACACCTAAACCCAACCTAAGTCTAGAGCGAAATGATGAACTTATCGATTCTGATCCACCGAAGGCTAAAGTGGGTTTCCACAGTGACATTGAGCATATTCATGAATTGAACGTCTTAAGTTGTAATATCACCTTTGAACTTGAGTGTTCGGTTAGGACCAATGATGATAGATCCATATCCATAAACACTCTTTCCTAATCTTTTACCACTTTGACTATCCAACACCCTGAACTTCTTGACATAACATCCATAAACTTGAGCCAAGGTATTTATACCTTTCCCAATGACTATGCCCTTGCTTGCTACCTAAATGTAGTTGAACCTATGAGGACTTCCATCACTGAACTAAGTTTTAGCGTGATGGAGTTGGACATCAAGTATCTTAGTCAGAAAAATAAGAATAAGAATAAAAAGAAAAGGAGTTCTGAGGGTGAAAACCACTTTGTGGTAGTCTCATAACCTACAAAAGTAAAAATAAAAGATGTATCCGAAGGTGAAAAGCTCTTTGAGGCACCTAAGGATGAGATATTTGATGTCCTTCTGAGTCATTTACAAGACAAATCTCCAGTTCTAATTGAGCCCACTCAATCTATCAATTTGGGAACAAAAGAAGAACCACAGTTTATCCATGTAGCACAATCTATATCAGAAGAAGAGAAGCAAAAATTTAAAACATTCCTAACAAAGAAGAAGATCAAATTTGCATGGAAATATTTAGATATGCTAGGGTTGGATCCTGATCTTATAATGCACCATTTATCTATAGCTCCAAACATTAAACCTATTAAGAAAAAATTGAGAAAGATGCATCCACATGTTGCACTCTTGGTAAAAGTTGAATTAGAGAAGCTCCTAAAAGCTAGATTTATCCAAGTTATTGATTATGAAAAATGCATCTCTAATATTGTACCTATTTCAAAACTAGACAAATCAATAAGAGTATGCACAGATTTTAGAGATGTAAACAAGGCATGCCCTAAGGATGATTTTCCATTACCTAACATTGATATGATAGTGGACATGACTGTGGGCTTTGAGATGTATTCTTTAATGGATGGTTTTTCTAGATATAATCAAATAAAAATTGCTCCAGAGGATCAAGAGAAAATTGCTTTCACATGTGCATGGGGCACCTTCTGTTGGAATGTCATGCCATTTGGGCTTAAGAATGCTGGTGCTACATATCAGAGAGCTATGACATCTATCTTTCATGACATGATGAATCAAACTATGGAGGATTATGTTGATGATACTTAGGCTAAATCTATGATTAGAGCTAAACATCTAAATGACTTGAGCAAGATACTAGACAAAATGGAAAAATTTAGTCTCAGACTAAATCCTAAGAAGTGTGCTTTTGGTGTCACTTCTGGAAAGCTTTTAGGCTACATTGTTTCAAAGAAGGGCATTGAAGTAGATCCAACTAAAGTAAAGGCTATCATGGAGATGCAACCTCCCAAGAATATCAGTTAAATGAGAACATTACAAGGGAGAGTTCAATCTATTAGACACTTCATATCACAGCTAGCAGACATATCACAACCTTTTACAAAGACATTACATAAAGGTGTGACCTTTGCATGGAGTGAGGAATTTGAAAAGAACTTTAATCATATAAAGAAATATCTATCAAATCCTCCTATCTTGATGCCTCCCATTCAAGGGAAGCCTTTGATCTTATATGTCTTTGCTACAGATACATCACTGGGGGCATTGCTTACACAACATGATGAGAACAAGAAGGAAAGAGCTATATACTATATCAGGAGGACATTGGTGGCATATGAAAAGAACTATTCTATGATTGAAAAGGCTTGTCTAGATGTGATCTTTGCATCACAAAAATTGAGACATTATATGTTGGCTCATACCACACATTTAGTAGCTAAGATTGATCCACTAAAGTACCTACTAAGCAAAGCTGCCCTCACAGGTAGATTAGCCAAATGGGTCATGCTCTTAAGTGAATTTGACATTGAATATGTTGAAAGAAAAGCTATTAAAGGTCAAGTTATTGCTGATCAATTAGTAGATGCACCTTTGTTTGATGACACACCGCTGCAAATGGAATTTCTAGATTCCTCTATCATGAATCTTTCCTCTAGAGAATGGAAATTGTTCTTTGATGGCTCCTATACACAGAATGGATCTAGAGCTAGCATCTTGTTTATCACTCCTCAAGGATACTCCATTCCTAAGGCATTTGGAATTAAATTTCTTTATACAAACAATATTGTTGCATATGAAGCCCTTTTAAATGGTATGAAAATAGAAATTGAGTGGAGGGTAATAGAATTACATATTCATGGAGACTCACAACTTGCAATCCATCAAGTCAATTTGATGTGTATCAAACGAAGGATGAAAAGCTCATTCCATACAAGAGAATGGTAGATGATCTAAAGAAATACTTCATATCTATCACCTTTGAGAAAATACCTAGAATAGAGAATAAGGTTGTCGATGCAATGGCAACATTATATACTTTATTACAGCAACCTGAACATGAGCTACACTACAAGTTCCTGGTGGAAGCACTATCTTATCCTGAATATGACTCCCCTGAAACCTACATGATTTGCACTATTGTAGGTCATGATTCATCTAGATATAAAAACCTATTCTCCTATCTCAAAGACCAAATCATTCCCGATACCTTTAACCATCATCAAAAGAGATACCTTATCTGTAATGCCTCCTGATATGTCATCATTGGTCATGATCTTTACAAATGAGGTCTAGATGGTATGCTACTTAGATGTTTAGAATGGGAAGAGTCTCAATGTGTGTTAGAGGAAGTCCATAAGGGTATTTATGAGTCACACTCGAATGGTTTAACACTAGCTCAAAAACTTATTAGGGCTGGGTACTATTGGCCGGAAATGGAGGAGTCTATCAATTTTGCTAAGAATTGTCAAAAGTGTCAAGTGCATGGAAACTTAATTCATGCTCCAGGGAGAGATCTAATTCCCTTCACTACACAATGGCCTTTTCATCAATGGGTAATTGATCTTATAGGAGTCATACATCCTCATTCTTCTAATGGGCATACTCACATTATTACAACTATAGATTATTTCATGAAATGGGTAGAAGCAGTCCCTTTAACACAAGCAATTGGAAAACAAATATCTATGTTCATCTTGAACTACATCATATGCCGATATGGTATTCCACATTCTATAGTTATAGATAATGGTGGACAATTTAAAAATAGAGGCTTAGATGATTTATGTGCCAAATTCAAGATCACACAACATTAGTCATCTATCTACTATCCTCAAGGGAATGGACAAGTAGAGGCTTCCAACAAGAATCTATTAAAAATATTGCACTGTACAGTTAATAAAATAGGAAGAGACTGGCATCTCATGATCAATCCAGCTCTCTGGGCCTACAGAACAAGTATCAGAATGCCCACTGGGGCTACACCTTTCACTTTAGTTTATGGGTCTGAAGTAGTACTGCCTATTGAGGTTGAAATCCCATCACTAAGAATCAGAATGCATGGTCTAGTAATTGATGATGACTACAGAGTGTCTAGGTTGCAAGAACTTGAACTACTAGATGAGCATAGACAAGCAGTGTATGATCATCTCAGAGTGTATCAGAAAAGAATGTCTAGAGGCTACAACAAGAAAGTCAGACACAAAGAATTTCAGGTTGGTGATCTAGTTTTGAGAGAGAATCCTAAAAATCAATCACATAGAGAGCGCAAGGGGAAGTTTGAACCCAACTGGCTGGGTCCCTTTGTAATCACTGCTACTTTTGGCTCTGGTGCCTATCAACTCTCAACGACTAAAGGAGAACAGCTCTGAGAACCAATCAACATTCTCCATTTGAAGAAATTCTATGCCTAAGGCATTCTGTCTATGGTAAAATGTCCTAAAAAAATCTTAAACATTGAAAAAAGTCCTAAAAAAATTGAACATCTTGGTGAAAACCTAGCAATAGGCACCTTGATGATTCACAAAAAAATAAAAAAACCCAAAAATATTAAAAAAATTGGAAAAATGAAAAATACAAAAAAATGAGAAAAAGAAAAGTGCCTTGGTGAAAACTTGGAAACAGGCTCCTTGGTAGAAAAAATAGAATCTCTACCAAGATGGTGAAAACCTGGCAAATAGGCACCACTTGTTTCAAAATGCACCATCTATCAGCGCAATCTTGGTTTTTCCCAGCTTTCAATCTTGCTTTAGTTTGTACATATCTCCTGGTTTCTTTTTCATTGCTATTTTCAATAAGTTGGTTGGTACACCAATTGGCTCACGCGTCTGTATCCTATCAATGCCTAACAGTTAGGGGCAATCAATGTCATATCCTATGGTCTCCAGTATACCTCAAATGAGTCATGTCTAGTTAGAGTCCTTTGAAGCTTCATCCGAGTCAGTCAGTCAGTCTCCTCTCCAAAAAGGGATTTTGCATGTACAACAACACAATCAAACATCAACACAAAATGAAAACAATTGTGCTTCATGCTTTTATCTCCTTGTATGCTTATTGATTCACATTGATATTTTTGCATATTTTGTTCCCACGAGCTCTTCCTTGATGTCCTTTATAGGATTTAGAGAGTGATGACTAGGGGCATAATCTTTTCTTTGTTTTCTTCTTGTATGTGAAAATCTAACAACTTTGGAAATTATAGATTGAAATGGTGTCCATCTGTAAGAGCCTCTATCTTGAATTGGATGGCCATGAGTACCTCAACCATTGATACCTAGAAAATTCAAGGAAGTTTGATCTAACTATTGTCTTTTTGAGTGAGTTCTTTCTCCTACTATGAAATGCGATCTTGCCTAAGGATGTGAATGATAAAGGGTCACTATGGGTAATTCACACTGGATTTAGATTGATCTCTTGACTGCTTGATGTGCTTGATTTGCAAGGCATATTCTAGTCATCATGACGTTTATGTTATGATGCTTATAAAAATTGCTATATTAAAATGGACATGATATTCAGGTCATCGTGGCATTTATGCCTTGGTTCTAATATCTAATCTGACATTTTGAAAACAAAATCAATATTCATATGTCCATGGTTATCTAACCAGTGGGTGTTGTATTGATTCTTGTGCATACAAATCAATATTCATATGTATATAGTTTCATAACTAGTGGGCATTGTATTGATTTATCCAACGAAGGTTTATCCAATGAAACAACAAGTAGAATCCTTTTTCGGGATCAAAATCAAAATCTAAGATCGTTTATATTATTAACTACTTGCATAATCGACTTTCAATCATCACAATAATCTAGAATTCAACTTAACTGATTATCTTACATCAAACTACCAAAAATTTCAACTTGGTCACCCATGGTCAACTCATGGTCAAACCTAGTCAAACTTGGTCTCCAAGATCTCTAAACGATGTAGAACACGTTCTCAAATTTGTACAACCACTTCTCAAATCAATTAACATGCTTCTAAACCATTTAACACTAACTTTTCATGTCAGATTTCAATTTTCATCCCAAAGGGGGCATGCTATTACACATCATTCAAAGTCTATAACTCAATTCTGTTAATCAAATCTTTCCTCAGTAATCAAGACAACAACCACATTTGGTTGTTGATTCATCTAAAGTCCTCATCACTTGGGGAAAATCTATCATCTCTTGGGGCATATCAGATTCATCTAGTATCCTAAATCTATCTTGTAAACTATATCAGCTTTTGTAACTATCAGTTCATTAGTGTCATTTCCTTGGTTCTTCATAATTAATGGGTTTAGGATGTGATATGAATATGATTCATATAAAGACATTGAGGTCTAGAATCGGTCACTCACTTCTTGACAATCATAAGGTTCCGAATCAGGCATTTTGGAACTTTTTCATAATCATCGGTTCATTGTTGATATAGCTAGCATCATTGCGATTCCTGGTCATCCTGGACCTGGGTTGGCATCTTTTTCAAATCTTTCAATCAGTTTCTATCTCGAAATCAGTTCATCTTTCAAATCAATCTCAACATCTTTATCATACACAAATTATTCTTCGAACCACTATGCTTTGCACAGTGATTCAAAGAGGGGCAAAATGTAATACCCCAAAAATGGGCTATAGGTTCATTAACCTCCTACATCTTCAATTTGAATGAAATCGACATAAAAGTCCTAACCTAAGGCACATCTCCGCATTATCGAATCCTAATTGATTATCCTAAATTCTGCATCAGGGAATATTCCTAGCAATATTCCTATTTATCCTAATTATCTTTAATTTAATTATTATTTGGTGATAAATCTTATTTATCCTAAAGTTTGATTAATTGAATACTATAAATATTTAATTAATCAGATTTAATACTGCCACTTAATTATTTAATTAAATTTAGTTAAATTATTCCTAAATTGTATTATTTTGTTTTGACAATAAATCTAAAAATCTTTTGACTAATTGATTAAATTCCTATTTAATTAATTAAAGTCAGTTGTCAATATTTAATAATACATTTTTTGAATAAAAGTTTGATTTAATAATTGATTAACCCATAAATCAATTGTTTTAATTCAAAAATCAGTTAAGTTGAGAATAAATCACTTTATTTTTAAATTAGTTTATAATTAAATCACGCACAATCAGAAAAGTAGGCAACTAGAAATTAACAATCAATTTTAAAATTGAAACTCAACATTTGATGATGAGTTGAAAAAGAGAACTAAAGCTCTATTTTGAGATAAAAACTGCTTTTACATGATTATATGAGTTTATTTATTCTTAATTTCTTGATAACTCAAAAATCAACTTGAGTTTATCAAGAGTGATTTATGGCTTTTCTCCTGCATCCTCAAAACCCTGGATTTCTATAAAACCAAGGCTCACCTCTTCATAATAAGGACACTCTCAAATTTGCACAATTACTTTGACGAATTGGCGATTGAAGAATTGAGCATTTGCGATAGGGGATTTGTGAGATCTTTCATAGTTGATTATTTAGCTTTTGCATAGTTTCTCAATCATAGTTTCATACTCATTCATAAGCATTTTTAGATCAAATTTGCATTCCAAATTCATTCATCATAGATTAATTTCATATAGTTTTTCATATTATTGCATAGAAAATCCAAAAATATAGCTTAATCTACATTCATAGTTTTCATTCTTTACATTCAAATCCTTCGTTTAGGTGTTGCATTGTCACTGGTCTCGGTCTGATTTGAGAGTATCATACTCGCACCTACTAGAAGGTAGTAAATCACCTAGTTAGCATAGTTTTAATTACTTGCAGATTTTGATTTTAGCTAACCTCTAATGTTTTACTGAAGTGTTGTGTCTATAGCTAGGTACAAAATTCACACACACAAGATTCATAATAGTATGATGACAAGATGCGAGGCACAAAGATGCCCCTAGTGATTCAGGATCATGGAATATCCAATTTTGACTGTGAGGTACAAAAAATTGAACATGCCCCAAGTGATGAGATGCCCCTAGTGATGAGGACTTTGATTTAGATCAGGTTGATTCGAGACTATAAGATTCAATGATGCAATCATCTTGCCCTGTCGAGAGCAAAATCAAAAGATGACATGTCATAAAAGTGATTGACAGCAATAGGTTGTAGATAGAGATAAAATCAAAGATCTAGAAGAACTCATAACAGAGTATGGAAGAATCGAGAAGATTCAGAAGTGATCTAGAGAGATTTTGAGGTCTGAGTTGACCAAGTTTGACCATGGTTGACCATAATTTATGAGAGTTGACTTTTGATGAAAAAGATGAAGAATTCAAAAAAATTATGATGAGATGTGATCATGTCAAGAATATGACATCAGAAGGTCGACTGCACAAGTGTTTGATCATGGTAGTCCTAGAAATTTTAAAATGCAATTTTGAGCTATGTAGAGATGTCAGATTTTGATTGTGATCTTGAAAATGGATTTAGAGTGGTCAATTTAGCCAAGGGTGAAGTTTTTGTTCAAAATGGAGCACTTTTGAAAATTAGGTCAAAACCTATATAACGCCCAAAAAGGGTAATTTTCAATTCATTTGTAACCATTGACTTTTAGTGATTAAGAGAACTCTGAGTGAAATGGTGAATGTTCCAATGCACTCACATAGATTCGAGTGATTGAGGCACCACAACCAGCCGCTGGAGTATGACCCACCTGTGAGTAGTCGATAACCTACTTTGCATTTCAATTTGATTACACATTTGTATGTAGATTTGCAATTTTTTAGGTCATTTAGGGCCTAGGTCATGAAAGTTCATGAGAGAAAGTAGGTTCTTCATGTGAGTCAATGAAGTGTCTCATGTGAGAAAGTACCAAAGAGGGGATCTTCATGGGAGCCTCCCCACGGGCTCGTGCGAGAGCTACCCCTACAACCGTATAGGGAACTCATGGCATGGGAGATTCCTCGTGTGAACTAACCCGAAGCCTCATGTGATAGAGAAATATCACTCAGGATTCATATTTCCTTGCATGGAAATCCACATCAGAGAACTAAATTTGAGTCAAAATAGCCAAGTAAATCATTGAATAGAAAGTTTCAGGATAGGTGCATTCTTTCAAGTTCAATTTTGCATGAAAATCATCACGATTGAGGTACTGATCATGTGTTGTCACTTGCATTACATGTGGACTTCCTTGATATTGTGTTTTGATCACATCATCCCATGATTGGTGAGGTTGTGCAATGGTTGGATGATGTAGAGTCAGCTCACATAGATGCTTTAGGCTTGTCATATTTGCGTGATGTACTCGACATTCGGGTGAATCACAAATTATTGGGTACCCTTGTTGAGTGTTTCCATTAAAAAATGAACACATTCCACTTGCCCTAGGGAAAGATGACGGTCACACCATAGGACATCTACTAGATTATGTGCATACCATTCTTTGGGCCACATGTGGAGTACGATGTAGAGCCCAAAGTAGGCACTGTGGCACTTCGGGCCATCTTTCAGGATGCCCTAGTTATGTATCGAGCCATTCCATGGGATGATCTGATCAAAGACTATGGTGTAGGGCATAGGTTAGTAGGGGTGTTAGCAAGATTTTTGGGCTGCTATTTGATGCCAAATAGAGGGCATCATGGACTAGAGTGCGGCTGGGGTCAAATGCTGCAGCGGATGTTAGAGTGGCCACCCATGTGTTATGGATAGGACCAGTGTATATTGGCACATATGTTTCATGAGATGCGTGTAGCATGGCCGCAAGTGTGTTTGTACTATAGATATGGGCCTGGGAGCATCTCCCCATTTGCATGCCAATGTTTCAGGATACTAGACATCCCTTGGAGCCATATATTTATAGGTATGGTGGCTTGATGACCTAGCCAGTGTTGGGTAAGACTAAGAAGTGGAGGGCTTAGCTTGATGACATGGTTGCAGAGGTCTGGAGACTGTGGGTAGGCACCGAGGTTTGAGATGATGCTAGGCATGAGCTTCAGTATATGTTTAGTTCGCGAGTACTGACTGGTAGATTGATCACAATGATTGAGATATTCCCATTGACACGGTTGATGTGGCAGTTCATCCATCCTTAGGACATCTCTTAGGAGTACTATTTGTATGCTCACTTCATCGATGAGATGAAGAAGGGCTGGGGTCTGAGACTAGATCCAAGGCATTTTATGATAGATGCACGGATACCACTAGCCAGATGGGATTACATGGTAGTAGTAGTAGATGCAGGGATGACCCTAGCATATAAGGATCACTTAGCTGCACATCCATTTCCTCACTATATAGATCTAGTGGGGATGGGTGTACCCGCATAGGTGGTTCATCATTAGGTGGAATAGTAGTAGGTAGCCCATCCACCACCACAATAGCAATAGGCTCAGTAGCAGGTACCCCAATAGAGGGTGACACAGGTGACCATCCCCGCATGATGGATGAGGACATACCTATATACACCTAAAAATGGTCACCTAGACTATTAGCTCCTTGCTAGCATTTTTGCTAAATTCATCAATTTCTTATTCTTGATCAAATCGTAGTTCTATCATTTATTCGATTATTTTCTATGGGCTAACCATTTTATCCTAAAGTCTTTATTTAATTAAAAGGAGTTTCCTCCTCTTTTAATTAAATAAAAAGTCCCCCCCCACTTTTCCTCTTTTCCTAAGTTGCACAAATAAAACATTATTCCTATTTTATAAAAAGGGAAAAAGCACTTTTTGTCTCATATGGACACAAAAGTCAACTCTTATTTTCTCATTGGAGGATATTTGTGCACATGGATTGCTCCTCTTTGATGCTCCACCATTTATTAAATCTTTTTCCTCTTAATCTCCATGGTCCATTCTTTCTCATTTCTTATAAAAGGAGAGCTCTCTTTTTCATTCTAGATCCCCAACTATTTATGCTAATGTTATGCTGCAGGTTTTCTAGGTCACCTTGGAGCTTTTGAAGATTTTGAGCATTCTTGGCTTTTGCATCTACATGTTATCATAGTTTCATTTCTTGCATTATCATGGCATTCATAGCTTCATAGCTTCATACTTAGCTTAGTTTCCTTTATGCTTTAGATTACTTCATCTAGCTTAATTAGGAGGCTTTGTAATACTTGTTCTTTCATTTCCATAGTTTAGCTTGCATATTCATCTTAATCTAGCTTGCATTGCATTTCATTTGATTCTTGAGGATATTGGCATTCTTTCCCTTGTCTTCATTTGAATCTCCCATTGTATGGTTTACTAGCAAGGTTATTGGCTTAATAGCTCTAGCTGAGAGTATTCTTAAACACCCTTGCACTCCATGCCTAGGGAGCTATGGATCGATTTTTGAGACCTCATTCTTGAGTGTTCTTGATTGTAATGATTCATAGAAGTGCACTATTTAGAGTACACATTTTTTGTGCCCATCGTGGGGTAGAGTAGACTAGCTTTGTCCCTTCTTTTTCTACATTTTCGTCAATTTCTGTCAATTTTTCGGCAAGTTTTGAGCTTAATTTTTGGTCTCTATTTTTTTGTCTCAGACTATCGTGTGACACTTCTAGAAGTATCACATGATAGTTCTCTGCATGCGTGCATGATACTTCACCTGTCTGAAGTATCGCCTGGCTATTGCAGAGAATATCTCCTGGTCTCGGGCGAAGTATCACCTGGTATAGAGCAAAGTATTGCACAGACTAATATTATCACCCAAGTATACTGAGAAGTATTGCATGATAATTCAGGTGTTTATAACTATTTCCTGTACCCAACAGTGAGCTATTTTTTAGTTATTTTGTTTATCTTGCAAGTTTTGGGTTCTCTGCTATCTTTTTCAACAGTGAGCTATTTTTCAGCTATTTTGTTTATCTTGCAAGTTTTGGGTTCTCTGCTATCTTTTTCAAATCCGTGCCACTCTAGAAAATGGGCACCTATTTTTGAGAAATTTTTGCAAATGGTATAAAAAATTGAAGTGTGATATATCATTGGAAAGGTCTTTTCGAGCCTAATCCAACCTTGCTAGTTTCATTCTCAGATTTTACCATTTGATTAGCTATTTTACTTGCAGATTATCTAAATTTTGATGTGCTAACCTTTGTGGGGCTAACAAGTTGTGCTTGTAGGTGCTCTCATTGCTTGGAATTTTCCAAAAGAATGCATGTCAAAGAGGGCTACTAATGGTTTTTGCAGGGCTGCCCTAAGCATAAAAACCAAATCAAGTGCTTGTTTAATTGCTTTCTTTATTGAGTGCGGCATATACTAGTTGTTTCTTTTAGTAGGCACATAATATCTTGTGGAAGAAATTTTGAGGTGGTAGGAGAAGTATGCTCTTCACCCTTGTGGTAAACCAGAAAATCTTGACCCATCTTAGGATTTTGGAAACAAGAGGGTAATTGAACTCTTTTCTTGGTGTGTTTGGGAGAAAACTTTAAGAAAGGGGAGTATGCTCTTCACCCTTGTGGTGAAACAAAAACCTTGAATCTTATAAGTTGATCCATTTCTTTGTTTAAATCTTTTAGAATCCTTTAGTGGGCCTGCTCTTGAGCAATCAAGAGGAATGACCCAAGTGGGGACAAGCTAATACTAAGCTATTCCAACCCACTATAATCTCAAGGCTATCAAGGACACAAAACCTTGGTAGACATAGCACTTGTCTTCACTTGATGTGAGTACTTGTGGGATTGTGACCATGAGGAAAATGTAGGCCGCAAGGTCCCAGTCCTTTATGAGGAGCAAGAGAGGTGCTATGAATGGAAGCCCTTACTACGAACCATAGGTAGAGGCCACCCTATTTTACCACTTAACTTCTTGCTGCAAGGATTGATCCAAGTGGAATAACCCGAATCACCCCAAGATTACTCACCATATGTGTTCCTTTGGTTGTGTCTTTGGCACTTCCATGACAAAGCCAATATCTATTGTGGGCAACCACTTTGTGTGAGGCAATGGAGCATCAAGTTGTGGGCCAAGTTGTTAAGTAATGAGCCTTGACTTTCTAGGTAGTAAGTGCTTGAAGTGTTTTTGTTGTGCTATACCAGTGTAAACATTCTCAACATTCAAACAAAATGGTAGCATTCATAAGGTTTTCTATTTTGATATCACAAGTGCTTGTCTTGGCAAGGTTAATTTTTCCCTTGTTCCAAGTGTTCTATGACATGTTTGATCCTATACTATTTGCAAACCTATCTTTTATCTACTATTACTGCTTGTCAAACTGAGAAATTGCACTATCCAATCTTCGAACTTGATCAAAATGATTCAAAACTAAAATTTTTATGTTCACTAGTCAAAGAATCACCCAAATCTGCAACAGTATCACATGCTTTGTTGAGAAACATCACGTGATAGTTTACATCTGCTAGACTATCACCCAGCTAGCCTAGACTCTATCACTCTGCCTATCTGGAGTCTATCACCCTGCCTAAAGTGAAGGCTCACCTAGTCTTAAACTATTGCCCTGTCTGCCTGGAAAGTATCACCTAGAACCTTTTTGTTGTCTTGTTGTTGTTGCAATCTGGAGCTGCTAAACTTGAACTTTAACCTATCATAGAGTGTCTTTTTCTATTCTTACCTAAAGCTGGTTTTTTATCTACATGCTTAGATTTGTTCTAGACTGAAAAAAATGAGCTAAAACTATTGGGTTTGAGCCTAACAAATGCTACTCTTGATCACTTGTCACATTACGGTTACTGCTATAGCTACTTGCTAATCGAGATTCTTTCTCATCTCTTGACTTAAGTTAATTGATCACTGTAAGTGCTTGAGAACCTTTGACGAGCCATTTCTATTGTTCTACTTTGACAAGTGATCTTTACTAGCTTTGCTTATCTCAATATTTGAGAAACTTTGTCTCATTCTATTAGTCAACCAACAATTCTTTTTCATGCCGGTTACAACTCAGTCTCAATTTGAGCAGGAGAATCATCCTCCATTCAATTACACTCAGTTACCTCCTCCAACCAGACACTCACAAGCACCCACTCGCAATGATAGTTCTAGTTCTGACCAATCTAAGGATTCTAAGGCTACCCCATGGTATAAAGGAGGCTTCCTCTTTTCCGCATTCAAAACCCCCAAAAACAAAGACAGTGTCTCACTTACTATGAATGAACAAGAGAGATATCATCATATGCAAGACCACTTTGAGCAAAGAGATAAACAAGCACTCTTGGATAGAGAGTATAGTAAAAGCTTAATGGAAGCTGCTAGGTGCATGACTTCAAGAGGGATGTCTCATGAACAACCTAGGACTAGTAGCTATGAAAATAGACCTTTCTTTGGCACCAGTGGCAACAATGGAAACAACACACCACCAAGGTCTCCTTTGAGATGAACTTTTGATGTACCTTCTTCACCTCCTAGACCACCTCCCTCTCACCATGAGGAAGAGGCTGTTGATGAGATTTCTAGTGAGGATCTTATTGCATTTGAACAAGATGAGGACTCCCAACAAAAGATGCTTAAGCTTTTAGAGCACAATGGCAACCAATATTTCCAATATATGACTTCTAGAGGATACAAGCTTCCTCTTGGCTATGATGTCAGACAAATTGTCCACCAAAGAGTACCAACTGAATTGGAAGTCCTTCAGGAAGAACTATGTCAAAAAAATCAACGCCTTACCCAAATGGCAATCGAAAGAGAGCCTCCAAAGGTCTCTTTTTTAGAATCAATTTGTGCTCTTCCTTTTGATAAAATTCTATACATGGTCCCATTTCCTAGGGATATTGAGGTTCCTAAGTATGATAAGTATGATGGAAATGGTTATCCCCATGACCATGTGCGTCACTTTTACGCTCTTAGCAAGGACTTTCTTCATGAAGACACATTTTTGCTAAAATTATTCCCTCAAAGCTTAAGAGGACAAGCTTTAGAATGGTTTGCAAAGTTGACACCTCCTTTGAAGACTTTTGATGAGTTGGCTATGCACTTCACACAACACTATTCATATAATATCCAACAACCTATCACCATGATAGATCTTGGTGCTTTGAGACAAAACCAAGGAGAGTTATTTGATACTTATTTGCAATGTTGGAGGTCATTGTATTCTCAATATCCTCATTAGCTAGATGAAAGAGAAAAGATTGACATTTTTGTCAACACTCTTGTGCTAGAACTATATTATGATCTTAGGAAACAACTATTCTCCTCTTTCAATGACATGGTTGAAAGTGCATATAGGATTGAGGATGTGGCCATAAGAAAGGGAGATATTGTTATTAATAAGGATACTAGAAACAATGGCAAAGACAAAAACAATCCTTGGAATAGAAACAAGTATGTTGTCAATGATGGGGTTGTAGATGCCCCTAAAACTAAAGAGCCTACTTTCAACCTTTCTTATGCCATCTACACAGAAAAACAACAAGAAGCTGCCAACACTCAAAATGCTCCTAAGCCTTAGCATGCAGATAAGCCAAAGAAGCAATTCTGACAATGGGTCTATACCCCATTGGCTGAACCATATGATGTGATTCTTAAGACTTTGGTTGAAAATAATTATCTTATGCTTCCTAAGAAAACTCATCCCTATGATCTGCCACTTAAGCCTGATTGGTGGAGAGAGGATCATTATTGCCACCATCATAGAAACAAGGGACACAAGACTGACAATTATTTCACACTTAAAGATGCTATACAAGATCTCATTAAGGGAGGCACAATTCTCATAGATGGCTTAGTTAAAAATTCTAATCACAAAACTTTCAAAGACCCTCTACCTAAGTATGACAAAGGTGAAACCTCTCAAGCACATAAGAAGAATCATGATGCTAAGATCAACTATACATATACTTCTGATTTACCTATGATCAACATGGTAGAGCCTGTTGAGAGTGTTCTTATGATGAGATCCCAAGATGATACTAAAGCCAATCATGGTATGCCAAAGTTGGTCTTGCAAAAATGTGGTAGTTCATCTTCCCGAAGTGAGGCACTGAATGCTATTACTAGGGGGCAAGCTAAACTGGTCCTTAAAATTGCACCTAATCCTAAACAAGCCTCATCTTCCAAACTAGAAGTTCCTTTAGCTTTGTCTAGCTATGATCTTGTCCATCAGTTGCAATGGACACCCACACATATATATATTTTTGAGTTGCTTGAGCTATCCCCTTTGCACAAGGAGATCCTTGAAAAGGCTCTATGTACAATGAATGTCCCTAATGACATTGACCCAGATAGGTTCTAGGCTATGGTTAACCACATCTCATCACCTCACTATCTCTCCTTCTCTGAAGTAGATGACACATCTCTTAACCACCCTCACAACCTTGCCTTACACGTTGAAGTTATGGTCTACCACACCCAAGTCTACCGAGTCCTGATAGAAAATGGTGTTGGGTTAAATATTGTCTCTTTCAATGTCATACAACAACTGGGTTTGTCAGAATTTGCTATCGATCCTAAGCAGAAAATCACTATAAAAGCATATGATGAAGTTGAAAGATCTTCCAAAGGTCTTTTCACGCTACCTGTTTGAGTGGGCCCTGTCATGAAAGATATCATGTTCCAAGTGTTGGACATCCCACTTGCTTATAACATTCTTTTGGGTCGTGCTTGGATCCATGAAATGCAAGCTGTGCCTTCTACATACCATCTGTGTGTTAAATTCCCACATAATGGAGCTGAAATTGTGATTCCTGGGGATCATTCTATTGCTATCAATGCTCTTGTTGTTGCTGAAATGTTTGTTCCTCACAAAAAACCCTCTAATGATCCTACTGCATCCCTGGTTTCCACTGAGAAAAATTTTAAAATGACGAGCCTTGGTATGGGTGAATACACACTGGATTCCATTGCTGCTATGCCAATATCTCCAAGATCATATGGGAGACCTTCTAATAAGATGAAGCCTTCTACTTCTACCATGACAATTTTTGGTAATTTTGTTCAAGCATCCGTACCCCTAGAGGTAGAAAGAGAAGAACAAGCTGTTAGAGAATGGATCCATAGAGACAAAAAATATAGTACCACTATTGCTACTCCTATTTCTCTTAAGCACTATGGTAAAGGCTATAAATTTTTGCAAAAAATTAGCTATCAAGGTCAAGGACCTATAAATGATAATGGACACACTCTAGTCGAGCCTTTGAGTCATACTAATGGCTGACCCTCTAAGATTACAACAAGTCTAGGATATGGTGTCGATGATGACCTCCCTACATGTTCTAGAAATGCTCCCATGCTTAGTGATTCAGACACATATACAGATGAGTCACCACTACACACTATGGCTCAAATAAGAGATGATCTTCCTTCTACTTCACTCCTTTGGGGAGAAGAATGCAGACCTACCCATGATTCAGCTAAAGCTTCTATGTCTAGAGCTAATGAATTTGATCCCAGAGCTAGACAACATAGGAATATTTTGCGGTTAATGAAAAGAGGAGATCTCACAAATAATGATGCTGAAGCCTCTACTTTTAAAGGTCCTAAACCTTCTTGGTGCAAGCATCCCAGTAGAAGCATAACTATAGATTCAAATGAATATGAATGGGATACTCTCTTTGATGGATCTTCCACAGTGGATATGGAAGTGGATGTGGTTCATACTTATGGTGACTAACCCAATGTAGTTGATGAGTCTCATGTAGGGTCTAATGAGTTTAATCCATGTATTGCTTTAGTGGACCATGTTGATCCTTCTATGACAAGTCTAGATCTTAACACTTTCAGAGCTTACCCTATAGGCTTGACCTCTCTTGTCACTAGAGATGACATCCCTCGCATAAATGCTATTGAACCAGTCACTTCATTTCATCTCGCAAAATCAGATCTCATAGCTTGGTCCACCTAGGATCAACATGCCATTGAACCTGTTACTTCTTCCACCAGCGAACTAGCAAAGGACTGAATCAGAAATCAAGTATCTCAATCATCAAATCAAAAGAAAAGAGTAATGGTCAGATGGTGAAAACCACATTATGGCGGTATTCGAACCTAAAAAAAGTAAAAATAAAGACCTGCTCACAAATGATGATTATCAAATAAAAGATGACAAGCTGATTCTCTAAAAAAAAATGGTGAACTTTTTCAAGAATTATTTCAGCTCTATCATATTTCAGCACATTCCTAGAGCTCATCAAAGCTTCTAATGCCTTGGTTACTTTGGCATCCATTTTACAATTGACAAAGCATAAATCCCACTTCAAGTTCCTGGTGGAAGAATTACACTATCTTGCTCATAGTCCTTACACTGCCATCATATTTTCCTATTTCCAAGATCATGTTATCCTTGAAAATCTCATCCATCATGCCTCCCACTTTACCCTCATCTCTGGTGACTTGTATAGGAAGGGTCTAGATAGAACTCTCCTTAAGTGTCTAGAAATAGAGGAGTCAGACAAAGTGCTAGCTGAAGTCCATGATGATATATGTGGATCACACTTTAACGACCTTGCGTTAGCTTGGAAATTGCTTAGGGCTGGTTCCTATTGGTTAGGACCTTGTATTATCACAACAACATTTGGGTTCGAGGCCTCTCAGTTATCTACATCAGAGGAAGTAGAGCTTACCAAGCCTATCAATGTTCTACAATTGAAGAAGTTCTATGCATAAGGTCCGTGAGCTCTTTGTACATATTTTTATTGATCCTGAAAAAATTCCAAAAAAATTCATATATGATGCTGAAAAAATCTTTAAAAGCATCAAATGTCATGAAAAAATGAGCATCCTAGTGAAAACCTAGCAATAGGCACTTTGATGTCTCACCAAAATAAAAAAAAATAAAAAATGCAAAAAATTGAAAAAAATTGAAAAAAGTCCTGAAAAAATCTTCCAAGTGGTGAAAACCTGGAAATAGGCACTGCTTCAGACCCTTTGCACCTATGTCTATCAATCTTGCATGGTGCTCCTCTGCTCCACTTTCTGCTTTCCCTCTCCTAGCCTAGAATGGACTCTTGTCTTAGTCTAGGGGGCATACGTTGTTCTAGCTTATCTTCGGTTTCTTTGTGCGTTCGGGTTTCTTGGGCCACTTGGTTCCAATGGTGTTTTCCAACACCACCCCAATTGTGTTTTTTTCAACACTTCCCTAGCGTCGAGTGTTTCTCAACACTTATCAAAAATCCTATCCGCAGTCTAGAATGCTACAATATTACTCACTGGCAAATGCGATACTCAAAGATTGACTCTATGACCTACACACACGCACTTAAACACTTGACTTGCTGACATTTGCTTTATTTCTTTGTGCACTGTCTATGATGATTTCTTTGCTAAGTGTTCTATCCCTAATAGTTTTTGATGATGTTGAGCTAGAAGACTAGGGTATGAGAACATGTTTTATTTGCTTTCTGCTTGTGGGTATATTTTGTTGGTCCTCACTGTCATTAGCATTTATGCCTATTCCACTTGACATTGGATCTACAAGGTATTATCCTTGACTATTTTTTGCAAGTGCATACTTATAGTCATCTTGACCTTCCTCGTGTCTCGATGCGAGCATAATCTTGCTACATCAAACTTAGGGAATCTCACTGCACTAGTCATCTAGACCTGCATGTCTTTGATGCCTAGGTGGGATTTCCACCTTTCTATCTGATATAGATCATATTCAGATTCACATAGTTATACTAGTGTGTATTGTATGATCTTGTGATGCTACCAATAACACTCAATGATGAAAATTAGAGTCTAAAAGCTTTTTAACCTTGCAAGTAAACCACTTTTCATAGTAGCTTGCATTTTTAGGTTCATATTAGTTTAGTTTTGCATCTTGCATATGGAGAGAGCTCTCCTTTCATCTTTCATGGACTTGTTAATCAAACTATGCTCACCTTTCGCTTCTTTCTGATCATGTCTTTCGATTCTAGTCTTTCATATCACAACATTTTCTCTTCATTTCAGGATCGAAACCGAAATCTGAGTTCACCTTGACTGTCCAAATCACATTTCTCCTTCTTCTATGCAGTTGGCTGACCTTTTGAGGCCTAATCATTTGATCTTCACTGGGGCATCTTCACCTCTTCATCTCCATCTCTCTCACCCTTCTAGTCTTTCATTCATTTCATTCATCTCTCTCTGAGGCCTTAACTAGGGCATATCTTCACTGTTTGATGGTTATTCTCTTATCTGTCATCTTCGATTATGATTTCTAGTGATTTGATCATGTTGCTCTTGCTTCTTCCTTCCCTCTACCTAATTTTTCTTTTGATCCTGAGGGGGTAGACACATCTATTTCCATTGCCTACTCTCTAGAGCATATGCTTGGCCTTTCCATTTTCTCTGATTGATCTATCTTTGCGCTTGACATGTTAGTTCTCATCTCGAGTTCTAATACTATCCATCTCTTTCCTAAGTGTTCATTACTACCGCTATTAGGCTAACCACGTAGGATTTTCTATCTCTCTGCACTTCATACTTTGGAGTCAGATCACTATTGCTTACTTTCTTGGCTGATCTATTCTTTGATTGCATGTGATCCCAAATCAATCTCACATTAGTCAAAGAGGGGCAAATGTATACACCTAAAAATGGTCACCTAGACTATTAGCTCCTTGCTAGCATTTTTGCTAAATTCATCAATTGCTTATTCTTGATCAAATCCTAGTTCTATCATTTATTCGATTATTTTCTATGGGCTAACCATTTTATCCTAAAGTCTTTATTTAATTAAAAGGAGTTTCCTCCTATTTTAATTAAATAAAAAGCCCCCCCCTCCCACTTTTCCTCTTTTCCTAAGTTTCACAAATAAAGCATTATTCCTATTTTATAAAAAAGGAAAAAGCACTTTTTGTCTCATATGGACACAAAAGTCATATCTTATTTTCTCATTGGAGGATATTTGTGCACATGGATTGCTCCTTTTTGATGCTCCACTGTTGATTAAATCTTTTTCCTCTTAATCTCCATGGTCTATTCTTTCTCATTTCTTATAAAAGGAGAGCTCTCTTCTTCATTCTAGATCCCCAAATTTTTATGCTAATGTTATGCTATAGGTTTTCTAGGTCACCTTGGAGCTTTTGAAGATTTGGAGCATTCTTGGGTTTTGCATCTACATGTTATCATAGTTTCATTTCTTGCATTATCATGGCATTCATAGCTTCATAGCTTCATACTTAGCTTAGTTTCCTTTATGCTTTAGATTACTTCGTCTAGCTTAATTAGGAGGCTTTGTAATACTTGTTCTTTCATTTCCATAGTTTAGCTTGCATATTCATCTTAATCTAGCTTACATTGCATTTCATTTGATTCTTGAGGATATTGGCATTCTTTCCCTTGTCTTCATTTGAATCTCCCATTGTATGGTTTACTAGCAAGGTTATTGGCTTAATAGCTCTAGCTGAGAGCATTCTTAAACACCCTTGCACTCCATGCCTAGGGAGCTATGGATCAATTTTTGAGACCTCATTCTTGAATGTTCTTGATTGTAATGATTCATAGAAGTGCACTATTTAGAGTACACAATACCTAGGTGCTACAGGTAGTTGATCGTAGGATAGATCCTCATGGTAGAGGATAGATGAGACATCATAGTAGTAGCCTCCTGAGAAGGAGCCATAGGTTGAGGATGTAGTTATGCAAGATCAGGCTGCACAGGGTCCCCCTCTAGGAGATGAGACTGCACAATTATAGGATTTACTTCAGAGGACCCAAGATAGGTTAAGATAGGCATAGTGAGAGTTGAGTGATCTCCATACACAAGTTGCCATCTGAGATGCTCACCTGGCAAAGAGAGATTGGGAGAACAGGGAGCTGCGGGATGAGCTAGTGACATCACAAACATAGACTCGATATGAGGCTACACAGTCAACTTACTATTATGCAGCATACATCAATGTGGTACCTAAGGTAGCATAGCAGGTACCAAGGTTTTCAAATCATGCTAGAGCTCCAATGATTCCACAGGGACCTCCTCCACAGGCACCACCTCAACTAGACATGCTACCTCCTCCACCTCCTCTAGGTGGAGATGGGTAGAGTTAGATATAGCATTAATGTGACTTGATTTGACCATGATGTATTTTGTAGCTCATTTTTAATAGATTGTGCTCAAGTAGCACCATTTTTTACTGACACTCTGTTGATCGATATATATGTGAGCTCAATTCTTTTGGTATTATCGTAGATGTCATTCTTGTTGTAAATGTTTGTAATGTTGATGTTTTATGAGATGCATCCTAAATGATTAGATGAATAGATATATGATATGTATGAAAATGCAAATGAATATGTATGAGATGCACATGATTCCTTTATGTATGGATGAAATGCACATGTTTTTTGTTATGTATGTATGCAATGTAAAATGCAATGCTAGATGGTAGATGAGTAAATGCAATGTATGCTTTTATTTATGCTTATGATGGATGCACATGTACATGGATATGAAAATGCAAATGTATGCACTTTGTAAATGTAAATGTATGGTACTAACATCTCATGTAGGATAGCACAATATATGACAGGTACTAACCAAAAGAATTGTCTTGAAGATCGAGAGTGAGGATCAGACACTTGTGCAGTCATGATGAACCTGGGATGTGAGATGAGAAATCTTGTACAAATCCAAGAAAATATTACAAAATGAGCCTCAAAGCACTATCGCAAATGCAAGTCTAGAATGAAAATGCAAGCCTAAGCTAGATGCAAACCCTAGGACTTGGTTGCTCGACCCATTAGATATTTATCATCATAGAGCTTTTAGTATTGGATGATCGTGAGATGTCATACAACTCTCACTGACATGATGATCATGAGAATATGAATATGACATTAGTCTGAGGTTTTTCAGAATTAGATGTAAGCATTAAGGCACAAGAAGCAAGAATGACCTGAACACCTATTCCTTTTGATTTAGCAAGTTAACATAAGCATCAAAGCACAACTGCTAGGATGACCTAAATGTTGCTTGTGTAAAAGCACACAAGACATGTGAGAGTTCCTTCTTTTGCTAAGTGAATGATAAGCATACCAAAGGTGCTCGTAGTGACCCATATGTTCACTTCATAGGATGAGCATTTCAAAGTTCACTTGTAGCAGAAAGAAGTCACTAAAATAGACAAGGAGAAGGACCAACCTCACCAAAGCATCCATATAAAAGGAGTTGAGGTACACATGGCCATCCAACATGAGATGAAGGATCTCATGGTGGACACCCCTCTTATATGGATCCTTTGGATCATTGGAACTAAACCAGAAAACAAAAATCAAAGAAAGAAAACATTCCCCTAGTCTTAACTTCTCTCGGTCAGGATAGATGTCATTGAGTTGCCCGAGGCGGAATGACAAAGCGAAAAGACAAGAACACAAAAGAAAATCTCAGAATGTCTTAGAGAGTTGTAAATTTAGTTTCAATTTTAGTTGGAGTGGATTGATGTCAAATTGGAAGTATACATCATGTATGTGAGAAGTCTCAGTAGGATGATGATAGTAGATAGACACAGTGAGACCCAATGGTGACTGACGTGAGAGATAGTCTCAAGTAGAGATCATAGTGCTAACTAAGTATCAGTAGGTAGATACAGTGAGAACCACTGGAGATTGATACAAGGAAGATCTTCAAGGAGAGAGATCTTGATAGCTAAGAAGTAGTAGGCAGATGCAGTGAGAACCACTAGTCACTAATGCAAGGGAGATCCTCAAGAAGAGAGACCTCGATAAGAGCTAGGCATTGGTAGGAAGATGCAGTGAGAACCACCGGTGACTGATGCAAGGAGGATCCTTCAAAAATGATAGAATAGTGCCCCCTAGAGTAGGAAAGTGCCCCCAAGTGTGACCAATTCCAATCCATGTATAGTCGAGCAAAGTCTCAAAGGTAACTAAGAGTGAATGCATGAGTAAGCAAACTAAAGAAGGAAAGCGGGAAAGCAATTGTACAAAGCTAAGTGGTGTTGTGATAGGTATAGCATTATGGAACAAGAGGTGCTTGTTTACTAGGTTTTCACCTTCTTCATAGAACTTTATTTATTTTTCTACCATGACGCCTGTTTACCAGGTCTTCATCAAGGGCACATTTTTTCTTTTTTCAATTTTTTTTTTTGTATTTTTGAAAATTTCAATTTTTTTGGTTGATGCATCAAAGCGTCTATTTACCAGGTTTTCACTAAGATGATCATTTTTTCAGGACTTTTGCAATTTTTAGAATTTTTTTAGAGTATATGTATGTACATGGAGCATTCTGAAGATGTCTCAGTTGTAGAAGCACTTCAGGTGTAGAGCATTGATTAGCTCTTTGAGCTATTCTCCTTTAGTAGTAGAGAGTTGATAGGCACCAGACCCAAATGTTGTAATGACGATATACAAACCAAGCCAATTTGGTTCAAACTTTCCTCTTTGGATCCGTTGTTGTTGATTCTTAGGGTTCTCTCTCAAGACAAGATCACCCACTTGGAATTCCCTTGGTCTGACCTTCTTGTTGTAGCTCTTGGACATCCTCTTCTGATTTGTTTGAAGGTGATCGAATGCTACTTTTTGATATTCATCCAGTAGTTCTAGGTCTTGTAGCCGAGATATTCTAATATCATCATCAATAATGAGGCCCTTCAGAGAGACTCAAAGAGTAGGAATCTTGACCTCAATCGGTAGCACAACATTTGCTCCGTAAACCAAAGCAAAGGGTGTGGCCCCTTTTTGTGTTCTTATACTTTTGTGGTAAGCCCAAAGAGCTAGATTGATCTAGAGGTGCTAGTCTCATCTAGATTTGTGAACTGTGCAATCTAGGATCTTGAGGATCATCTTATTTGATGCTTCCACCTGTCCATTACCCTAAGGATAATAGATGGAAGACTAGTGCTGAGTGATTTTGAACTTAGAGCAGAGCTCTTTTAGATCCTTGTTCTTAAACCACCTCCTGTTGTCAGTGATTATTGAGGAAGGTACACCACACCTATAGATGATGTAATTAAGTATAAACATGGCTACAAATTTTCCATTTTCTATGGTCAGAGGGACTACCTCTACCCACTTAGTAAAATAGTCTGTAGCAGTAATAATGAACTTGTGTCAATTCGATGAAGAAGGATGAATCTAACCGACCAAATCAAAGGCCTATTGCTAAAATGGCCAAAAGGTGATGAATGGAATTAGCTCCTTGGCAGAAGCATGAATCAGATTCCCATGAAGTTGATATTTTTTACAAGACTTCGCATATTTTGTAGCTTCCTTCTCCATATCTAGCCAATAGTAGCCAGCTCTAAGAATTTTATGAGCTAGTGTCAAACCGCTCAAGTGAGATCCACAAATGCCTTCATGCACCTCGGCTAACACATGCTTAGACTCATCAAGTTCTAAACACCTAAGGAGGGTACTGTCTAGACCTTGCCTATACAAATCATTAGCTATGATAATGTACCATGAAGCACTATGGATAAAATGATGTTTCTCATTCTGGGTGTAAGTATCTAGAACAATCTGGTCACAAAGGTAGGAATATATATGATGGTAGTGGGATGAATCATGTCCAATGACTGAATTGATAATCCTAGATTCAGGGGTTTCATAGGCTGGGTAGTGTAATGTGTCCATGAGGAATTGATGTCAAAAGTCATTCTCTAGAATCTATAACATAGAAGCAAGAGTAGCCATGGCATTAGCTACTTTGTTATCTGCCCTTGGAATCTGCTAGAAGGTGATATGTGCAAATTATTTTCTTAAATCATCAACCATTCATTTGTAAGGAACCAATTTGTCATCCTTTTTCTGATAGATTTCATTGACTTGATTGATGACCAGTTGTGAGTCTCTGAAGACTTTGAGTTCATTCACTCACCATTCAATGGCTATCTTCATGTCATTAATTAGGGATTTGTACTTAGAGATGTTGTTTGTACAAGGAAACAACATCTTGCATGCCTTGGGTATAGAGTACTTTTGTGGAGTGATGAATAGTATTCCTGCACCTAACCCCTATGGGGTGAATGATCCATTGAAGAACATAGTCCATGTCTGATGTGTGAGAAGCATTATGGACTCATCTAGAAACTCAATGTTCAATGGTTGGTGATCTGTGAGAGGTGCCTCTGCCAACTGATTTGTGATCATTTTCCCTTTGATGGCTTTTCTCTCTACATACTCAATGTCAAATTCACTAAGAATCATGACCCATTTTTCCAATCTACCTATGAGGGTAGCTTTGCCGAGTAAATAATTTAAAGGATCAATCTTAGAAATGAGACATGTAGTGTGAGTGAGCATGTGGTGTCTTAGTTTCTATGAAGAAAACACCACTGCTAAGCAAGCTTTCTCTATGACGGAGTAATTTGCTTCATATGCGACTAGAGTTTTACTGATGTAGTAAATAGCTCTTTCTTTGTTGTTCTGATCTTCTTGAGCTAGTAAGACACCTAGTGATGTGTTTATAGAAGAGATATAGAGAATGAGCAGCTTCCCATGAATACGAGGCATCAATATTGGCAGATTTGCAAGGTATTGATCTATGTGAGTCCTTTGTCACATTATTCGGTCCATTCGTAAGTCACACCTTTATGTAAAGTCTTGGTGAATGGTTGTGACTTGTTAGAAAATTGTGCGATGAAGCACTAAATGGATTGTAGTCTACCCTGAAGTCCTCTCATTTGACTAAGGTTCTTTGGTGGAGTCATTTCCATGATGGCTTGAAATTTTTCAAGATCTATGTCTATGCCTTTTTCTTATATAATGTAACCCAGTAGCTTGCCAGATGTAACAAAAAATGCACACTTCTTCAGATTAAGCCTTAGACTAAATTGTTCCATCTAATCTAGTATGGGACCTAGATATGCCAGATGTTCCTTCTATTGCATAGTTTTAGCTAATGTGTCATCCATGTAGTCTTCCATCATTTTGCACATCATGTCATGCAAGATAGTGGTAATAGCCCTTTGATATGTGGCTCCAACATTTTTAAGCCTGAAAGGCATGACGTTCCAACAAAAGGTTCCCCAAGTGCAAGTGAAAGCAATCTTCTCTTGATCTTCTGGCGTAATTTTTATTTGATTGTACCCAGAGAAACCATCCATCACTGAGTACATTTCATAGCCCGCTATCATGTCCACAATCATGTCAATGTTGGGTAACGAAAAGTCATCATTGGGATAAGCTTTGTTCAAATCTTAGAAATCTATGCAAACTCTGATAGATTTGTCATGTTTAGTAACTCAAACAATATTGGAAATCCATTCTGCATAGTCAATTGCTTTGATGAAGCTAGCTTTAAGCAATTTTTCCAGTTCAGCTTTGACTAATAGTACCACATGTGGATGCATCTTACAAAGCTTTTGTTTAATAGACTTGATGCTTGGTGCAATAGATAGGTGATGTATGATTAGATTAAGATCCAAACTAGGCATATCAAAATAGGTCCATGCAAAGTTGATTTTCTTGCTTCAAAAGAAACTAGTGAACTCCTATTTCTCTTCTTTAGATAAGGACTATGCTAAATGAATAATCTGAGGTGCAGCCTCTATGCCCAAGTTCACAGGTTGAGTTGGCACAATCGGCACTGAAGATCTTTCCTGAAAATGACTTGGAAGCATATCAAGTATCCCATCCTTGGGCACCTCAGAGAGGTTTTCATCCTTAGATACATCTTTTGTTTTTACTTTTTTGGCTCTGATACTTCCATGATGTGTTTTTCATCATCAGTGTGCCTATTCTTTTTTATTTTAATTATATGATTGAGATACTTGATATCGGCCTTGGTCATGTTGACACTATCTTCACTGGTGGAGGACATTACAGGTTTGAAAATTTTAAGGGAGCAAGAAAGAGCGTAATCATTTTGGAATGTAAGGAATTCATTGGATGGAGAGGAAGGGTTCCAGTTTATCAGCTCAAGATGGTGGAGTGAAAGAGATGTGATAGGTTCAAGTGTGTTCACAGTATAGTCATCAAAAGCATGGAAAAGCAAGTCGAGACCTAAAGAGATCTCATCTAGACATGTGTTCAAGTCCCTTCAAGGCCTCACATTGGAAGTAGAGGGTATGTTAACATCATTAGAATCACACTCGATCATCCTAACACTAGACCCTTCACCTACTTCAAGGAGGTTTTCAAAAGTGTGTACAACATCTATGTCTTTGTCAAAAGTAGCATCAGCAAGAGAATCAAATTCATACTCATGTGAGTCAGTAATGCTTGATATGGGAACTCCATCAATACTTGTTGTACCATCTAACTCATTCTCATCTCTTGTAGTATTGATGGCTTGTTCCTATTTAAACTATTCTTAGAAAGGTGATGGCATTTACAGTTCTCATTGGTAGTTAGGGTGAGCCAATGGCATTTTCCTTAATTTCTCATATGTCAATGGAGTAACTGAGGTGGTGTCATCAGAATCACTATCAATTTCAAGGTGTCTGACATGCTGTACAAAATCATCTGGCTCTATGAAGAGCATGACAAGATCTGGGGGAATAGGATAAGGAAAATTATCCTCATTAGAGTTGTCCTCTAAGTGTACAGTTGTAGTGATGTCTTTAGATTTTGGTTGGTGTTCCAGTTTTGGTACACATTTATTAATCCCTAAATGAAATGGGATCTTCTTGAAGCCTAGACCAGTAGTGTCTTTCATTCAGTGACTTGTGGCTTCAATTGGTTCAAGGAAGCCATTGTTATTCACCCCTATAGGGCCACTCCCTTTATAACCAAAGCATTACATAATCTTGAAGCCTTTGTTGTATGGTTCCTGGTCTATATCATGATTTGGGGTGACTTGTTCAAATGTGTCCTTCCCTTTATAAATCCGATCTGTAATAGCTCTTTCTTCATCCTTGTCTTCTAATGGCATTGTGGCCTATACAAAGGCATTATCATAAACTACTTGAGGGGACATAGAAGAAGGTTTCTTGTTCTTAGAACGTCTCTAGTAGGAATGCAAAGATAGAGGTAGAGCTATCAGAGATAATACAAGTTCCATCAGATACTCCCCCATGCCAGAATCCTTGAGTTTTAGAGTCTTTTCCATTTCTTTGAGCTTGGCATCGAAAAATTTAGACGACTCTTTGTTGGTTGGGACAAAACTGTCAGCAGCTTGTGTGAGCATATTGTAATAATAGCTCATGTTGGCAAGTATCTTGGGTCTAGGAGCATCCTCTCTCCCTTTGATGGTGATCTCATCATAGTATTTGACATTGATAGGTTCAATCATATTAATAACATTGTCATTAGTATTGTACATATAGTTGACCTTGTTGTTGGCATTCATAGTCTTAGAGGATTCACCCTTCTCACGAGGAGGAAAGGAGTCTTTGAATGCTTGGTGATCTGAGTTCTTGTTAATACCACTCACAATAACATCACCATTATTGATAAGATCCTAGATCTTATGTCAAAGCTGAATATAGGTAGAAGCCTTATGACCCTTGTTTTGATGGTAGTCACAGTATGTAGATTCATTCCACCAAGTAGGTCAAGGTTGTGGATCATAAGGATACAAGTTATCTAGAGGCATGAGTATTTGGTTTTGCAAGAGAGTCTTGTAAACCATGTCAAGAGGCTCCCCTAGGGAAATGAACTCATGTTTGGGTTGAGGTGCGCAAGGTTTGTTTCTAGAAAACCTAGAAGGTTTTTGAGTATCTTTCGTATCCTTCTCAGTGGCTTTGGTAGCCTGCATACTTGAGGTAAGATTGAAAATAGCCTTCAGAGGCTTTGAAGTCATGTTGTCAATGACTCCATCATTCACAACATCCCAATTTTTATTAACAAATTTGGTTGTCTTTGCTAGAGGAGGACCCTTGTTTTTTATCCTTGTGTAGGGTCAATTCTCCTTTCTTGACCATGAATGTCTCTATTCTCACAACTTATTTGATCATATCGTCAAAGGTAAAAGGACCTTGCAGCTGTACTTGGAACCTAAAATCAGGAAGAAGATTATCTAAAAATATATCAAGCTTCTCAGATTCTAGTATTTTGCAAGAATATTTAGTGTAAAGTTGTCTCCATTATTGGAGAAATATCAACAAAGGTTCCCCAGGTCATTGTTTCAGATTGCAAAGATCACAGATATTAACCAGATGTTGGACATTATGTGAATAGTGCTAGAAGAATAGATTGGGAATCTCATCAAAAGACTTGATGCCAGTAGGAAGTCTAGAGAAATACTCCATAGAAGATCCACCCAAAGTATGCAAGAAGAGACAGATGAGATAAGTCTGGTCATGTATAAACTCCATGGATAGAGCACCAAACTCTCTCAAGTGATCTTGAGGATTAGAGGTACCCAAATATTTGTCATATTTGGGAAGTTCTACGCCTTTGGGAAAAGGCAGAATGCTAAGACTCTTGTCAAAAGGGAATGAATAGATGCTCTCTAGTGTGAACTAGTTTTCTAGTTTTTCCTTAGTTTTCATGAGTTTCCCAATTTGGTCTTGCATGTCTTGAACTAGTTTTTGCAGTTTAGTGGCCTCTGTTTCCTCTTCTGTGACCATAAAATCCTCAACCTTATAGTTTGGAGGTAGCTTGGCCCCTTGTTTGGCTAGTTCAAGAAAGTATTTCTCCTTCTCTTCTTTCATTAGGATTTTCAACATCTTATAGAGGCTTTTGTTAGCTTGGGTGGCATCAACATCTTGTTGGGTTATCTCTTCCTCATCATTACCCAGGATTTCAAAGATGTTTGGGGTTTTATCTCTGTCATTTCAAGCTTGAAATTGATCCCCATCATTTTGGGAGTGATCATAACCCCTACTATGTTCACCCTTCTAGTATTGGTCATCCATTGTATTGATTCGAATAGACTTAGTGTGAGGGTGTGTAGTATGTCGAGAGGTTGTGTCAAAGGAGACTTTCAGTGCGTTAATAGGGCCAATTTCAGATGGTGACTCTTCAGAGTCTTGGTTCTCTTGAAACAAGGGATTCCTGACCTAGTTGAAGTTCACAATAAAATTGCATTAGACACAAGGTCAAATGATAGGAGAAGGAGAGCGAGGCAACTCCTCTCTAGATGTGCCTGAGGAAGAATGTGAAGATCCCCTACAACACTCAGATTGTATGGAAAAATTAGAATGACCTCTTCCTTAGTTGTGAGGTCTACCTCTACCCCATTTGATGAGAGGTGAAGGGAACACATTGCCACTTCAAGTCACAACAGTCATAGACTAAGATTAAGTAAAGAGAGAGAACTAGGACTAGGCTTGGAACTCTATCTCTGGAAAAGAAAAGAATGATAAAAGTGAAATTCACCTAGCACAAGTCATCAAAAGTATGGTTAGAACAACTGAGAGATGACTATCATGTCGCAAGGTATAGGAACAAGTGGATAACAAAGAGACAAAATGAGTTCAAGGGGCCATCACGTGATTCTCATCCCAAGACATCTAGTTTCAAACTGGTACAAGCAAGAAAACAGACAGGTGGACTCTAAACAAGAATCAGATCAGGTAGAAATTTGACCAGCATATGGGAAATAGCTCATTATTTTGGTAAACTAGGGACAGTTTCATGCGAGAAAGTGTAGTCCCGTGTGAGGAAGTGCCGAGCTGCACATGAAGATATGTTGTCTCGTGCAAGGAAATATAGGATTTGATTGAAAAATTGACTGACAGGGTTTCTGACAGACTGGTATGAAATTTCGAGCGAGGATATGAAATCTTGCATGAGAAAATGCACAGAATCTTGAAAGTTCACGTGAGATTGTTCTCTAAAACACATGAGAAAGTACTGAGTCTGACTATTTTGGATTGATTTTCGAGATAGGAATAGATTTTGAGACACGGCGTGGGTTGTTCTCTAACATAATTTTTAGTGTACAGACCAATTCAAGATAGTTAGGTTAGCAAACTCAATTTTCAAGGTTTCAATCAATCATTTTAACAAGCACAGAGTTTGGACTAGCAGGCAGATGTGAAATAATCAATAGTAAAAAATAGTTCAATCGAGGACAAAGAAACTCAGAAGAAACATGGGAGTCTTGACATAGTTTTGATCATGTTGGATAGTTTGAAGACTCAAAATAAACACTCAGTTATCCCTACAAAGAAAATAGTAGAGAAGACAAAATATGTGCCTCACAACTTATGCGCATGCATTCACCTCACACAGCCATGTCACCCTAGAGGGCACCCGTATTTTTGTTGTTTCCAAGGACTCAATAATATATGTTCAAAGGTTACCCTTGAAGTAGGGGTCAATGTCATATACCACCTTCAAATGTCCAGGAGCATGCCTATGGTGAGAATCTATGGGAGAGATTCTTCCCCCTCCTTGCCCAAATATTATGTCCCCTTTCAGAGATGAACTAGGTAGGCAACTAACTAAGAGAGTGTTTAATAGGCTTCTATTCACACTAACCTTTAGTGCCCTTGATACAGGGCTTGGGCCTCACAGCCACACTAACACCTAAAAGTGTACACCCCCGCAAGCAGGGCTAGGAGTGGCACCGCTTAGTACAACAAACAAAGCTTTCTCAAGATGATAGTCATGGATCAAGAGAAAGAAGTTAACATGGCTTTGGAGTCTTTAGACTCAACAAAGCTACTTTATTATAGTGAGGTGGAATCACTGGAAAAAGGTGTGTAGTCACTTGGGTCATTCTCGGAGGTTCAACTTTTGGTAGGCCCTCTAAAGGTGACACAGACTTGGCTTGGATTCAAGGGTCAAAGTTTCTGATTCTCTCAAAGAGAGAAGAGCATAATTCTCTACCTCTTCACCTTACCCAAACACACCAGACATGTTTATCACCAAGCTAAATCCTCCTCAATCAATCCAAAATATTTTGGGTTTCTGATTCTCTCAAAGAGATAAGAGCATAATCCCCTAACAAATGGATGTGCTAAAGATTTGTTACCTTTCCTTGCTCCCCCAAGTATCTATCATTCTAGAAACATATGGGTCTCAGATTCATCCATGGGCATCACTTCCATGTAATGAAGAGCCTATTACCCTATGATACTATCAAGACCCTTAAGAAATTTTCACAATGCCCTATTTAGACTATGTGAATAAAGCAATAAAACAGATAGAATGTTTGAGTTTGAAATGGATTTGACAAGCATTCTTTGGCAAGCATCCTATAATCAAACTATCAGTAAACATGTCTAGATGCCTTTTGGGAGTTTTTGACAAACGTCCTGTAGCCCACTGTTATGCTGTACCAGAAAATAGAATCATGAAAATAATAGCAAAATAACAGATGTCAGAAAATAGAAAGCTGAAAGTTCAGAACTGCAAATTTTTATGTCTCTGGTGTCAAGTTTCACACGAGATTGTGCATAGTCCCACATGAGAAAACACCTTTTTCGCATGAGGAAGTGCGAAGACTAGCACAACTTCATGTGATACAGTGAGAATCTTCGTGCAAGAATCCATACTAGAGGTGTATGGTCATATAGATAGAATATAAAATTTGATAGAAATATAAAAATGAGATGAGGCTAGAAATTGATTTTTTGCCTGACGGTGGGTGCCAGAAATGTGATACTAAATGTTGACCTCTTACTTAGCCATATACTTCAACATATTCATTGTTCACCGGCTGCAAACAAGAATGAATATGAAATCATTCATCTTGCCTATCTGGATGATGTGACCTATTGCCTCCTATCTAGGTAGGGTTTGGGATTGCTCTCAAAATCAAGAATACTGCAACCATAGAGTAGCACTAGAATGAAGGATTTATGCAGTTTAATCTAGAAATGAGTATGCAAGATTAATCTAAAATGAGTATACAATTACTCTAGAAATGATGAGAAAAGAGAATTAATCTAAGAACATTGAAAGAAAACTAGATTAAGAATGAAATGCATATTAAACCAAACATGATATATTAATCTAAAATGATATGCAAATTATCAATGAAAGCTTTGAATGTAAACAAGAAGCAATGAGAATGCGACAACACTTCAAAGCTAAAAAATTGGATCCTTTGAATGAGCAATGAGGGTTCTTTTATAGAGTCTCGGGCTCAATCGACGGTCGAGATTGAATCAGACAAATGGTGGAGATTGAATGAGAGTTCAGTTCAAAATAGAAAGTTTCCTACAAAGCGACAGTCAACTGTTTGCCTTTTGCCTGTGTGGAGGAGTTAACTGTTTTATTCCCCTTTTGTATTCTTAATTAACTCAAAGTTTCCTTTTCTGAACTGAAGAGAATATTTTTGGAGAGAATTTAAATAAATAGAATATTGCCTCATAAGTGGATTTTCTCAATTATTTAAATAATTAAATTCAATTATTGAGATGAGGATATTTATTTAAAACTAAATATTTATTTAATTCTTTTTTCATGTGTATTTAGCTAAAGAGGGTGGATTTAATTTAATTAAAGTGTAGGACTTTATAATTAAATTAATCAATCATAGGGTTTATTTATCCAATTTGTAGTCATTATTTAGGAATTAAATATGATGTGTGATTAGTGCAAATTTAGGATTTTTTGCATTTGACACTAAGTTAAGTAAAATCAATTAGAAGATAGAATTTCCTAGTACAATAGGACTTTGATGATTTATAAATTTGATAGAATAAGACTAAATGCAACAAAATTGATTAGGATTGCAAGATGCCAATTTTGGGGTATTACACCTAGAGTCATAGAGTAAACCCCATGATGTCTCCTACTCAAAGCATCAACAACCACATTTTCCTTACCCTTGATGTAGTGGACATCAAAATCATATTCACAAAGGAATTACATCCACCTTCACTGACGTGCATTAAGGTTCAACCTAGTGAAAATATACTATAAAATATGATGGTCAGAATGAAGCTCAAACTGATGACCCAAAAGGAAATGTCACCATCTCACCAAGGCATGAACCACTGTAGCTAACTCAAGGTCATGAGTGGGGTAATTAAGCTCATGATTCTTAGGTTACCTAGACTCATGCAATGGCTCGCCCATTCTGCATAAGAACTGCTCCCAAACCATCCAAGGAAGCATCTGTGCATACAATGAAATCTATTGAATGATCAGGCACTACCAGAATAGGAGCGCTAGTAAGTGCCTTCTTGAGTTCCTGAAAGGCACTCTCACACTTCTCGGTCCACTCAAACTTCTTTCCCTTTCGCTAAAGAGAAGTAATGGGATGTGCCACTCTAGAAAAACCCTCTACAAATCACCTTTAGTAACCCGCCAATCCCATAAAACTCCTGACCTCGATCACTGAAGTAGGTGTAGGTCAATCCATGATGGCTCTAATCTTAGATGGGTCAACTGAGATCCCATCTCCTGAAATAACATGCTCAAGGTAACGAATCTCAGACCTATAAAAATCACATTTGGACAATCTTTCATACAACTGATTGTCTCTAAGACATTGCAATACCTGCCTCAAGTGCTCTATGCTCCTCTTCATCCTGAGAATATATAAAAATATCATCAAGGAACATGAACACAAATATATCAAGGAAAGTGTGGAATGCCCCATTCATAAGGCTCTACTACAAATCATGAAATTCATCAATGTGGCACTGCCTATAATGCTCTAACAATTACCTATCTTTGAATCTCTCTAGGAATATTTCCGAAGTGACAGTGTCCATAGTGATGTTGTTATTAAATTCCTCCTACTTCCACCATGTGGAAGAACCTCCTCCTAGTAGGTGAACTGTAAATCTAGCCTTGAGGTTGCTCTCATAATGACGCAACCCAAAGAACCTATCTAAACTCAATAGCCATGCGTCAGCTTTCATGCCATCAGTAGACCCATGATACAAGGGTGGTTGAAGTCAAAGGAGATCTCTAATCAGGTCTCCAGAATCACAAGGTACCCTCTGAACTAATCCAGGTGGTGGTGGTTCTAGCATGCGAACTGATTCCCCCTCATGAGCTCCCTTCCCCTCTTCACGGTCATGTGGAGGGATCCTTGTCCTCTCTCTGGCCTCTGATCTATGTCCTCCTGATAATTGATTCTCTAACTAAGGGATCACTGGAGGCAACCTATCTTTAATAACCCAAATAAGGTTCTATAAAGTTAGCAAGACCTCCTGATTAGGATTTGGTGGAGGTATGGGAGGAGGTTCCAGATTCACTTCTGAAATATCTACCCTCTGCTCATCCTACATGCGAGCCGAGGGGGCTCACCTAGGTTTTCATCCTCTATTACATCTTCAATCTTGATGCGTAAGGGGATGCATCCTAGCAATTTAATAAGGTCAAGGTTAGATGAGAAATGTAATGGGTTTAAAGGTACCAAGTTTTCGCAAACCCGACTCTGATACCAAAAAATGTCATGCCCATATTTCTACGAGAAAAAACACACCAATAAATTTTTTTTAAAGGGTTAAATTAATAGTTGATTAAAGGTTAATGGTTTTCAAACTTCCACGATGAATATTATTATTTAATGTATTAAATAATTTAAGTGTGATAGGCAATTATCACGCTACACACAAGAGTGGTATACTTGATGTTTGATAGAGGGAAAACATGGTGAGGGGGTTATCATACCCACCAAAATCCCTCTTGCAATGTCGACATGGACAGGATAACATTACGATAATTAATTTAGCATGATTATACAATTTAAGATTATTCCTCTTAAATTTTTTGATCAACTTACTATAATGCAATTATTAATTTATCGTAGTTATCTTCTAGGTGGTAGAATAAATTTGAATATTATAATTATCGTAAGAATTTAATTTACAAAAATTAAGTTCTCTGATTAGAAACATGTCACATGAAAATGTCATAACAATCCCATTAATTGACAATAAATAAATAACTATAGTTAGAAAGATTAATATATTCCATTTACAAAAGTAAAATATTCTAGTCCAAGGATTTATTTTTAAACAAGAAAATATAGTTTACTTTAACGACTACCTAGAAAGTAATAAAATTTATTTGATAACATTAATCGTATACCCAAAGGTTTATTAAATTAATATCCTTACTAAGGAGTCTCAACTAAAAACAATAAACTTAGAGGAAATATTTGTCTCACACTTAAGTATATATTCCCCAAATTAATAGAATAGTTTATCATGTTGGCATGAATGAATTAATATTCTCCCCCACCAAAAGCATAAATTCTATTACAACATTATTTTTAAAAGCTCAGACTATATATCAGACATTTTTGAAGAACAATGGGGTTTCAAAGCTCTCCCTTAGTTTTATTTCCATCCTATGAAATCTGGTATACATTACCTACAACTATTTTTTTTGTTTGTAATAAACATAGTTCTTTTTGAAAAAAAAAAAAAACTTTTCTTAAGGCTGGGGGAGCTGGGCTCTACCCCAAAGCCCAGCCAATGTGGAATGACCATAGCATGGGTTGTGAGGGTATCACAGTTGGCCTAAGCTGAATGTGATGCACTCACAGTCCACCCGTGTGGGCTGTGAAGGCATCACAACCGACCGCGGCTGACTATGATGCACTCACAGTCCATTGTCTAAGTGAAGTGAAGTGAAGGTAAGGTAAGGTAAGGTAAGGTAAGTTGAGGTAAGGTAAGGTAAGGTAAGGTAAGGTAAGGTAAGGTAAGGTAAGGTAAGGTAAGGTAAGTGAAGTGAAGCGAAGTTGAGTTGAGTTAAATTAAGTGAAGTGAAGTGAAGTGAAGTGAAGTTAAGTTAAGTTAAGTTAAGCTAAGCTAAGTTAAGCTAAGTTAAGTTAAGTTAAGTTAAGTTAAGTTAATTTAACTAAAGTGAAGTGAAATTAAGTTAAGTGAAGTTAAGATAAATTAAGTTACATTTTAGTTTAAGTGAAGTGAAGTGAAGTGAAGTGAAGTAAGGACAAATATTAAAAGATAAGAATTTAATAAGTATAAAGAGGTGTAAAATGTAAGAACAAATATTAAAATTAATAATTAGAGCAGTTATGTAGAATAATTTTTGTAAATTTATTATATTTTATTAAGGATAATTATTTAATATAAAAATTATATATACTTATGGGACAATAATCATTTTTTTACTTTAATAAATTACTTTAATAATTGTATTATTTCCTTAAAATCCCTAATATGGTCCAAAACATATTAACCAATTAGTTTGAAGAAAAACAATTTTAATGACTTTGTAACTTAAAAATCTAACATGTACACTTTAGAATAACTTTTAAAAAATTTAAGCAAAAAAATACTCAGTTGTAATTGGTTTAGATAAAAAAATTTAAATAACTAATCAAGAAAACTCATTGCAATAGTATATGCCTATAGAAAATACTAACTAGCTTTTATATATATATCTATATATATAATACGCCAAGAGTAATCTTTCTCGAGGTGCCTATTTTCATCAACCCTAACCCACACAAACCTTGCAATTTGATGAAAATAGGCACCTCAAGAAGTATTACTCTTGGTGTATTATATATATAGGTATATATAAACTAGTAGCAGCCGCAACACAACACAAAAGACATTTAATATTGTATATTTTTTGAAATTAAATGGTGCAAGGGTTATTGTTACGGTAATGGATGGGTTGGATTACATTTACAATTCTAGTATTAAGATAATGGTTGGGTCGGTGTTAGAGTTCCTTATACTATTACAATTAAGGTTAGTCACATTGTTAAGGTTAGTGTTAGGGGAACTGTTAGGTTGTATTTAAAATTTTTGTTAGTGATACTACTTCTATTACGGTTAAGGGTAGTCATATTGTTAAGGTTTAGGTTATTATTACGGATAGTGTTCCTATTATGGTTTAGGTTAGTGCTATTGCTAGAGTTAAGGTTATTGTTAGGGGAACTGTTCGGTTACATTTAAGAAATTTGTTAGGGCTACTTCTCCAATTATGGTTAAGGTTAATGCTATTGTTACAATTAAGGTTAGTGTTAGCGTAATGTTTAGATTATATGTTGTAAATAGGGTTATTGTTAATGATATTATTAAATATTTGGCTTGTTTTTTGTGAAATTTAAGATTTTTATTAGGTTTCATGTTATTATTACGGTTAAGGTTATTGATATTGTTAAGGTTAAGGTTATTGTTAGGGTTAGTGCTCATATTGTGATTAAGGTTAGTGGTATTGTTACACTTAAGGTTAGTGTTAGGGTAATTGTTACATTTTTTTTATGAAGGGGTAAAAGCACAAAGTTGTGTCATGTTTCAGACTAACTTATCAGCACAACTAAATTTGAGTATTTCTAAGTAAAAATTAATTTTAGTCAAACATATTGTAATGCCCAAAAAAAAATGTACAAAACACAACAACAATTTTTTTTTGAAACACTTAAATGAACACACTACGACAACTAGGTTAATCACAAGCCCTTCGATGCAAAGCTTGGGAACAATAGCTCGCATGGGCTAGTCACCCAACGTCACATAAGTGATCACAAGGCATGTGTTGGCATGCCTTCATCCCTTACATGGCGGAAGATGGTAGGAAACAAGGGATAGGGATAAGCCACATTTTAAGGGAAACATCTCCCTAAATGACCTGAATTAGTTTTGGGTTAATATGGATTAACCCTAAGAATCTTAAAGGAATAAAATTTAATCAATAAAAGAAAAGTTTGATATATAAATCATTTGAAATAAATCCTAGCTAATACATATATAACTATGTTCCCACACTTAATATAAATATTTATAAGATTAATAATTTCAATAATTCTTTCAAAATTATCCTTAATATTATAACCTAAAAGTCTAACCACATAATTATTCATTTATTAATTATTTTAGTCAAATTAATGTCTTAAACCCAACTTATGAAAAGGGATGAAAAATGATATAAGTGCCTAAGAAATATATTCAGTAATGTTCCCAAATTTGTTTTATAAAAATAAGAGCATTGATTTATTTAAAACTATAAAGTCCAATTATTAGAACAATAACTACTTTATAAGTTTGCTATTATAAAAGTTCACACAAATTAGTTTTAATCCAAGGACTATATCCAATTCATAAAATTACACTTTCAACTTAATATTCCTTTTAACATAAAATTTACTAAAGAAAATAAAAGTCATTTACGTAATATTAATGTCAACTATAAGGAAAACATTTCAATTGGAAAATTAAATTAAATGAGGATGAAAATCTCGTTCTATGTAATATTATACTATTATAAAAAAATTTGAAGAATCACATCTTATAAGAGATCAAATTCTCAACAAAAATATTCAAATTAAAATCCTTTAAGAAAAGAAAATAAATAGAGTTCTCTCTCTCTTTTTTTTTTTAGAAAGCAATAAATTTTTCTTACCAATTATCCTTATGAGAATAAAATTCCTAATTAACATAAAGTGTTCTAAAATAAAATTAAAGAAAACATTGCCTAGTGTCTCCCCGAACCCTAATTCAAAATTAGGGTTGGGGATCACTTTTATATTCTCAAGAAACCCTAAATTCTCATTTTATTTTCTTGTAGGTTATGGAGGGATTAAGATGAAGATATTTTTTTTTGTGTTTCTCATATGAGCATGAGGGTTTGGGTCTGCAAGATTACTCTTTATATCATAAGGGTATGTCTTTGTTCGACTCCAGATAATACCCATCGCTGGTTCAAAATGGGGTACATTTTTCTTTCAAGAACAAGTAAACTTAGATTATTTTGTGGTAAATACAACTTGGTTTCGATAATCTTCTACCTGCAATGTCTCTGGTATATATTTTTTTGTACCATGAAACTAGGGTTTCATTTTTATTTCAAGCAATGTTTCTTTTGGGTAATACCTATTTTTTTGCAAAAATATTATATATTTTTTGTTTTAAAAAAATGAAAAAGGGTTTTGAAAATGTTGGGTCCCTATTGCACGGTCGAGCCACACACAGTGACTATAGTCACTATCGTGGCTTGAAGCCACACGTAGTGATAGCAGTCATTGCCGTGACTAAGTCACGACAGTGTTGCAAGCACTACGGCTGGGATTGGTGATAAGGTCTTTGGCCCAAACAATTTTCGCATTGCCAAAAAAAATATTTATATTTTCTTTAAAAATATTTAATATGTATTATATATATACATATTTAGAGTATGTTAAAAAAATATTAAATATGTATAATATATAATATATATATATATATATATATATATATATATATATATATATATATATATATATATATATATATATGCTTTCATATATAATATATAATATGTATTATATATGTGTACATATTTAGATTTTGAATAGCATAATCAATAGTTTATTATTATTCCTTTAATGACATATAATATATATTATTATCATATATATATATATATATATATATATATATATCAGTCTTGACATTTATATATGCATATTTTAGCATGTATAATATTCAATAAGTCTGGTTATTAAATCTATATTCCAGTAGTCATACTAGCTTTTTAAATAGATAGGTACTTTAATATTTTATAAAATTATTCTATGCATAAATATTTATATCATGCTTGATATATATATCTGTTCTTATTATAACAATATAAAACTAATCATATTAACATGTTCAAATGTATCAGTGATCTTTAGGTAGCTCTTTATTTATTCCTTAGGAACACAAATTTACAATTCTGTTGCACTGTATAGTTAATATTTACATGCTAGATTCTGCAACCACATAAGAAATATACTAATAACTAAGTTTTCTCCTACAATAATCTTAAAACAGCCTACTAAATAGAATACATATGAAAAACTTCAGCAAATCTGTAAAAATTCATTTTTTGTATACAACAAAAAAGTCTAGAATTTAAAAGTCAAATTAAAGTGTAAATGAAAGCAATATCCACATTAGACAAATTCAGGAAATGTACTTTCTTGGCACAATTTTCATAAAAGCAACCTTATCTCAATTTCACAAATCAACAATTAACAATTCCAGCTGAGTATACATAAAAGGTTAATCTTGTTTTCAAATAAAATATTATCATACAAGCATTAACATTATAGTTCAACAAAAATACTAACTTAATATTCCTTGCTGTATTTAAAGGATTACATAATTCAAGTATTCAAACAGAATTCTCCTTGACAATATCCATCTACATTTATCATTTAAATCTTACATGAAGAGAGAAATAATGCACTTTATCCTTCTAGACTTATCATATACATTTCTTCATCATAATTTAACTCTCAACTTTAATCTTGAAACCTCATCTTTCACCAAGTAAGCAAAACCTGCAACACAAGACATTTCCACATGACCATGGAGGCTCACCTCCCAGCCTAGGCCATTTCATGGCCACCCCCGAGCTAGGGGAAACAAGAATGGATAGGTGAAAAACATATAACTCACAAAAATATACAATCAACACATTGAGACAAGTACATACAAATTGTTACTCCCTTTTCCCAAGCTTGCACAAAGGATCAAAATTGGATCCATAAATGGGTGAAGGTGGAAACTTCTCATATGGAGACACCTTACTTATACCAAAAACATGAATTTCAAATATTACTTACATGCCTTCACAAGGCTCCTTCCAACATACAACTCAACACCAAGAGCATCAACACATCCCTTATGGCCCCCAAACAAAACATAAGTAGGCCCTCAAGGATGCCCATACATCTAAGCTGTCATACATATAGAATTCCCAACTAATCCCTTCACCCCAAGACAATCCTCAAATCCTTCCAAGGATGAGGAGTACCTTGCACACCCATAAACATATTGCAAAATAAGAATAAAGTCATAAAAGTACAATGAAACTACACATTACAAGATTCACACATAAGATGCAACAAATTACAAGATTCACACAAGTTTCATCTTCTCAATGCAATAACACAAACATATACATGATAGAACCACCAACCTTTCTCCTAAGAAATGGCAATGGAGGTTTGTAGAAAAACTTTCCCTTGCTTCCCTTCTCATAACCACTAGCAAATCTCTCAAGTCCTTTCCTCCCTAACTCCACAAACTAGCATAGACAAGATGTGTCTAATCTTTAGTCCCTTTTCCTAAAGACTCTAAAACCTTCCTCTCTCATTCCCTCATCCCCAAGCAAGTTAGGTTTCTAGATTCTAGCTAGCATGACACTTGCCCTTGCTATGGAAATGGAATACAATTCAAAACATAGAAAGGTTAGATATCCTAAATAACATTCCCAAATTCGTCATTATAAAAAATGGCCCACTTAGAGAGGCAATATGGAGGCCTAGGGAAGTGGAATGGTAAAAATAGGCCCCCTAACCCATTTACATGACTTGGGGCACTAAAAACCAACCTTAACTACACCATAGGACTCCACATACCCCTTCAAAAACCCTAGTTAAGTTTGCATCCGAAAATGGAATCATGATGACATAAACCTTGGTACCCTAAACCACTAACCAAGCCTAGGGATACACAAGACAACCTAACAAAAAGGTGGGGTCCACATTCCACTTAAGCATGCCATCTCATCACAGTAGTGTCAAGTGACACCTCACAAAAGTACACATCACATTACACACTTGGCATGCCTAGTGGACATATTACATTTACATTTACACAAAATGAATTAACATCTAATAATGCATTTACAAACATTAGCAACCACATACATACATGCATCACATTTATGAATAAAATTATGTAACAACAAGGTCATTCTCTTCTTAGAGCCGACCTTGGTTTTAAACTAACTTCACATAGATCCATCCTTGTTTCCCTATATTTACAACCATGGTCATAATCTTGCACACTCGATTCCAATGTCAGTACTTCATAAAATCAATGCATATATAATCATATCGAAACTAAAATAATAACATCTAAACTCAATATATATCAAGGAACTGCATTTCACAAATCATAAACATAATCCACATTATACCCTAATTCTTCAAGCATCGAAATGTAATTTCAATTTTTACATAAACAAGTAACCCTAAGTAAATCATTGAACCATTATACAATCAACATTTACTATTTAATAAGATGAGGTATCAAATGCAAAATTCAGAATTCATATATCATAAGGTAAACATAAAACCAATACAAGCATATAGAGAGTATGACTAACATCATCATCATATAAATCTATAACAATCATCTCATAAGGTCTAATGATAGCAAGTCATAATCCAAAATATGTCAAATGTCTCTAACAATGTATCATCAAGATGAACCAAGTGTCAAAACAACTGTCGAGCTAAGATGGGTTGGGGTAGGATGTAGGACCTCACACATATGGTCTAGCTAGATTCATTATAGCTAAGTTAGATAAGTTCTTCAACTTTTCCAATTGGAAATGTCTATTAAATGCATGTTTTATACCAATTTAGGTCCAATTGCCAAAGAAATAAAATTATTTCAAAAAAGTGTTGTTTTAATAACTCCTACTCTTTTTAATAATATTTTTAAAAAATATATAAAAATACCCTTTTGTAGAGCTCACAGTCATGATTATCATCATATAAGTTTTATAGTATTTTGGTTAGATCTAATATATTATAATATCAAAATGCTGGAAATAGATATTTTAACATTCACGTATCTTTTTATGTAGGTTAGTTCTATTGTGAAAACTATGGTTAGTGTTAATTCTATTGTTAAACCTAAAGTTAGTGGTAGGGGAACTATTAGGTTCCATTTAAAAAGTTTGTTAGGGTTTGTGTTATTATTATGGTTAAGGTTATTGTTAGGGTTAGTGCTTGTATTATGATTAAGGTTAGTGGTATTGTTACACTTAAAGTTAGTGTTAGGGTAACTATTAGGTTATTTTTTTTATGTGTTTTAGTGGTATTGTGACACCTACATTTAGTGTTAGTGTTATTGTTACACCCAAGTGATGTAGGATAAAACTCCTAGGCTTAGTTTTCCACTCCCACCAAGAGATTTCTCTTATCTCCTAGTATCCTATGCTTCTATAGGATCTCCTAATAGGATTATATCATTAAATAAGTCCTATTAACTCTTTACTACAAGATTCACACCTTGAAAACTCCACCTTGGATGATCCACACCTTAATTTTGGTTCTCTTTCTCACTTTCACTTAGATGGATCTAAGTGCCAAATCCACTAAAACATCACAAATTTAAAAATTCATTGTGGGGAAATTCTTCACACTTATTTCAATCATATTTCATCCCATTTTACTGATTTGGGAAGGTTCTTGGCTCATAGGTTTATCAGATTCAAGATTTCATCAAAAGAGACCTTAATTTTAGGCTTATTTCTAGTAGCCTTTTTGAATGACTTTTGCCCTTTCTCAACCAAAATATCAAAAAAAAAATGAAAATATAACTTTATATATGGATACCCTTTTGGATTAACTTTAATATTTTGAAGGTCTAAGGCTCTAACACCATCTGTACACCTCCTTCCTAATATCAAGGAGAAACAGGGCTAAAAGGCCTAGTTTCTAGGACAGCCTGTCTAGGTTTGATGAAAATTGCTCAAAACCTATCCTAATGGATTGGTATGACTTCCAAATGCTTAGTATGGATAAATAACATGAAAAAATAACATAAAAATTCCTGAATAAATACTGTACTTCCCATTCCCCACATGAAATGACTTGATTTCTCCCTGTCAAGCCTCTAACCGGGTATGTCTAACTCGCCTAGGGCCTGATCATAAAGCTAGCTCCCTTGCTCATGATGATTCCTATCTTTAGATAAAATATGTAAAAAGGATCAAATTGAAGATTAAACCACTTGTTTATTTTTTCCATGGTTGAAACTCACGTGGGAGCTATTTTTACAAATTCTGTCACAGTGTGACCAAAGAAAAGCCCTAAACTAAAACAACTTGAAAAATATGATAAAACTACTCTAAAACCTTAACACATAAAATAAAAAAGTCTTAAAAAATTACTATAGAACATGAATCAACCACTATATCAATTCATTTCCAGCTACAAGTATGATTGTTCCTTCAAAAACTGAGATATCACTCCAAAATAGAATTGCAGAGCTCAATACATTAACTCAAACTTTTTACAATAATGCATCCAATGCTTGGAGATTCAAGAAATTACTCCATTATTTGTCTCATAAACTATTCTAGGGACTATTTGGTCAAGCATAACCTCCCACAATCAAAGGAATCTGAGGCTATCCATGTTGCATGCAATATTTGCAATTATGTAAATGTTGTTATGACAACATTCTTACAACACTTGGCAACTTTGATAGATGCCTTAATCCTATATTCTAGGATTCTTATCCTCACATCTTTCAAGGTTCCAAGATCATTCATGATAATAATATTTATTTAACAACCATTAACCATTCTTAGGCCTAAGACATATTAATGAGTCAATCTCCCTAACTCCTAGCATTAAGAAATTTAAATAACAACTAATAAAGGCTATTAGTGTGACCTTAGTATTAGTGACTAATTCACCTAGAAAACATAAAAAAAAACCTTCTAAGGTCCTAAACCAATATATATTAACCTCTTGACTTGGCTAGAGTCAATTACAAGCTAACATTGACTAACTAGTAGAGGTTAGCCTAGGTGCTCCTGCACCATCTTCCCCAAAATAAGAAGTTCAATCCACCCTTGGATAGATGAGGCTAGGATCAATTCCAAACCTTTTGAAATTTTTTTCCTTTACCCAAATAGCATCAGTAGCATTCTTCCCATACCTCTAAATGAGGTGCTCTTTATACTCTTTGTGTCTAGTTTTCTTGTAGGTCCTTGTGTCTAGTACATTGTCTGCCCCTGTACCTACAGAAGTAGGAAGTTGAAGATCTTCCACATCCTTGATCACCTCATTAATGGTCTAGTCACTATTTTGTTGTGGTCCCTTGTAATGGACAAGGTCTGCAACATTAAAAATATTTTACATTCCACTATCCTAAGGTAGGGCTACCTTGAAGGCATTGTCACCATACTTCTCCAATATAGGACAAGGTCCTATCCTCCTCATTTGCAGCTTATGAGGGACTCCTTTTGTCAACCTAGATTTGTTCAAGTGTATCATAACAAGATCACCAACTTTGAACTCCACCAACCTTCTAGTTTCATCTACTTTGGCTTTGTGCTTGGTGGTGTTGTCTACCAATGTCTTCCTCACTATTTCATGAACTTCTTGCATAGAAAATGCAAAGTCATCAACATATGCACTTGCCTTGACTCCATCTTTTAAATCTCTCAAATCATAGGCTCCTCTAGGATGTAGGCCATATACAATTTCAAAAGGACTCTTCCCGGTTGATCTATTGATAGTATCATTACAAGAATATTCAGCTTGCCCAATCAACTGATCCCATTGCTGACCATACTCCTTAGTTAGGCATCTTAGAAGGTTTCCAAGGATCCTATTTACAACTTCTATTTGACCATCAATTTGGGGATGGTAGGCTGACCCAAAAGATAAGTTAGTGCCCAATCTTTGCCAAAGAGTCTTCCAAAAATAACTCATAAATTTTGTGTCTCTATCTAAAAAAATGTTGATTGGTAGTCCATGTATTCTCACTATCTTTTTGAAGAATAGAGATGCTATTTGACTTGCATCATGTGTAGTCTTGCATGGCACAAAGTGAGCCATCTTGCCGAATCTATCCACAACCACATACACACTGTCCATCCCTTGTCTTGTCTTGGGTAACCCAACTACAAAATCCATGCTTAAGCATTCCCATGGCCTAGTAGGAATTGGTAGAGGTTGGTAAAGACCAGCATTTTTTGAAGTGCCCTTGGCCTTTGACAAACTACACAACTCTCCACATACTTCCTAACATCTTGATTCATCCTTGGCCAATAGTAAAACCTTGAAAAAAGGTCTTGAGTCTTAGTGATCCCAAAGTGACCAGTCAAAGCACCATTATGATTTTCTTGAAACAAATTCTCTCTAATGGAGCCTCTAGGAACACAAAATTGATTCCCTTTGAACAAGAGATCACTTTCCAAAGTATAATCAACATATTTACTATGAAAATGATTCTTGTATTCAACACATACCTTGTAGATGTTAGCAAAGTCTTCATCATCTGCATATAGATCCTTGAAATGATCTATCCCCATGCTTTTCAACTAAATTTCTTGGAGTGTGAGGGCTCTTCTTGACAATGCATTAGCCACCTTATTTAGTACACCCTTCTTGTGCTTGATATTGAAGGTGTAGGCTTGTTGTAATACCCCAAAAATGGGCTATAAGTTCATTAATCTCCTACATCTTCAATTCGAACGAAATCGACATCAAAGTCCTAACCTAAGGCACATCTAAACATCATCGAATCATAATTGATTATCTTAAATTCTGCATTGGGGAATATTCCTAGCAATATTCCTAATTATCATAATTATCTTTAATTTTATTATTTTTTTGGCAATAAATCACATTTATCCTAAAGTTTGATTAATTGAATATTTTCATATTTAATTAATTAGATTTAATATTTGCCACTTAATTGTGTAATTAAATTTAATTCTATCTATTATTAATTGTATTATTTAATTTTGACAATAAATCAAAATTCCTATCTTTAATTGATTAAATTCTTATTTAATTAATTAAAGCATGTTGTCATTATTTAATAATATAATTTTTAATAAAAGTTTGGTAAAATAGTTAATTAACCCATAAATTAATTATTTATTTTCAAAAATCAGTTGAGTTGAGGATAAATCACTTTATTTATTTATTTAATTCTTAATTATTATGCATATTCAAAAGAAACAGTTAAACTCCAAATCAGAAAATCAATGCAAGTTATTGACTTTTTGGAACTCAACATCCTTTTGGAGTTCAAAAAGCTGATCTAAACTCTAATTTGAGTTAAAAAGCTATTTTTGCATGATTTTGAGAATTAACTATCTTTTATGATCAGATAACTCAAATCAAGATGAGTTAATTTGAGTGATTTATGGCTTTTATCCATGCACCTCCCAAGCCCTGGATTTCTATAAATTAAAAGCTTCAGCTCTTCACAAATCATCTCATATTTTGCACAATCACGCTGGAGAATTGGAATTGAAGAATCAAAGCTCTTGCGAATCGACATCTTTGTGAGATCAATCTTATTTTTGCATTCATATTTCATATCATTGTTAGATTAGCATAGCATATCAGTTTTCATATAGATTAATTTCATATCAGTTTTTCATTCATTCTTATTGCATAGAAAAATTTAAAAAAATATCTAGAATTGCATTCAATTTCATATCCATCTTTTGCATTCAAATCCTTCGTTTAGGTGTCGTCTAGGTCACTGATCTCGATTACAATTTGAGAACATTAATCTCGCACCTACTTGAAGGCAGTAAATCGCTTGGTTAGATAGCTTTCAATTTTGCACGATTTTGATTATCACTAACCTCTAATGTTTTACTGAGTGTTGTGTCTACAGATCAGGTACAATTTTCACACACATTTCTGGCGCCCACCGTGGGGCCCTGAAACGGGTTTCCCTTCATTTCTATCAATTTTTTATCTTTTGAGGATAAGGGTTTCAAGGGTCCTGGTATACTCTGTAGGACGTTATTTCCTGCAAAAAAGAAAAAAAATAAAAATTTTTGGCACTTTTTCTATCAAAGTTGTCCGTACACAGCGATTTTTATCATTTTGTCCGTACTTCCGTACATCTCTGTACAAATTCTCGCGTGAGATTTCACTTGCGTCGCGCGAGATTTCTTTCTGTGTCGCGCGAAATTTCACTGGTATCATTTTGTGCGCGAAAATTCACTTTCTCACGCGAGACTACAGTTCCTCGCGCGAGACTTTATCTTTTATCACGCGAGACTCCACTTCCTCACGTGAGGCTTCATATTTTTGTCACGCGAGATTGTACTTCCTCGCGCGAGACTTCATCCTTCATCGCGCGAGATAGTACTTCCTCGCACGAGACTTCATTCTTCATCGCGCGAGATAGTTTTTCCTCGCGCGTGACCACATTCTGCCTCGCGCGAGATTTTGCTACAGAGACACATAATTTGCAGATTTGTACTTTCAGATTATTGATTTCTAACGCTTACAATTTGCTGTTGATTGGTCTTGATTTTGTACTTTCAGATGTGTGCTAAATTCTGGATTGCAGAGCGTTGGACCTAAGGTATTCTTCTCAAGCTGATAATATTTCAATTTGGATCCTAAAATAAATCTCTTATGTGTCTGGCTTGTGTGCATCCTTTCATGCTTTTATCTATTTCTACACACTTGCATAATTGATACTAGGTTGTAATCCCTTAAGGATTCATTAAGTAGTCTTAGAATACTTGTGATTGATCTTGATTGCTATCTTGGGTTATTGGACTCGCTAATCCGCCGGCCCCTCATTTCCACCCCGTGGTTGCAATCTCAGTGCCATAAAGGGGAGGGGTCAACAGGACAGAAGCGTTAAATGTTCCACTTGGCAACCCTTTTGTGCTTTTAGGAACTCACTTGTTTTCTAAGTTGGGGACTCATTTTTAGATTGTGTGAGGTGTTAAGTGTTCCACCTTGTGGACTCATCTCATATTCACTTTAAACGTTAAGTGTTCCTCTTTCTACTTTTTGGATGCTTTTGGTAGATTTACTTTCGGAACATACATCTGTGCTCACATAGTAATTAGGCCCTATGAGCACTATTCGTGATTCTTGAGAGATTGGATTCCTAGCGAAATCTTTCTTGATGACAGAATCCTTGTAGGCAGGGAGGATACTTAGTGCGTTTCACATTCAGCTTGGTTAGTGCATCTTCTCTTATTGATCGACACATTCTCTCTCCGGAGAGGTTGATAGATCACGTGGGGTTGATATCATGAGCTTTGGTGAATCAAAATTGGTTAGTGCGTCTTCTCTTATTGATTGATACATTCTCTCCCCGGAGAGGTTGATAGATCACGTGGAGTTGATATCACAGACCTTGGTGGAACAAAACTTTGTCTTAGTGTGTCAGATTAATCTACTTGCTTTGTTTGGGTTAAAAGTGAAGAGGTGTCAAAACCTTGAATCTGGAGCCAAGTCCCCTTGTGGTATACTATTGTGAGTCATCTTTAGAGAGGGTTAACCGTAGCGGACAATCCCTTCACAGGGCAAACTGTGTTGATGGAACCTCAAGCGGTAATAGCCATTTTTGCCATGGTAGTGACAGCCGCTATATAAATGTCCTTGTGGAAGAAATCTCCATGGGTATGGTTCATTGTTGGGTTGTCAGATCTCCCTAGTAGCTCTTGAAGATTAAGTTCTCGGACTGTGTCAAAACCCTGGTGCGTCGGGATTGGAGTTCACCCCTTTGAATCATAAAAGTTGTAGAGTCAAACCATTACTAAAAACCCTAGAGAGGCCAATTTTTCATTCTCAGGTATATGTGTGTTATTGCAAAACTTTTCAGAACATACACAATTAGTACTCTCAGGGATTAGCACAATTTGGTCACTTGATTGTTCATGCGCAAGGTTGCTTTTGCCCTTGTTCATTGTTTTCAGACGTGCTTGGAATCACTTGCTTGCTGTTCTGCGTGCTTATTTATCTACTTGGCTATTAAAAATGATCAAATCTGGTATAACCTTCAAAATCTGGATAGTACAATTTGCAAACAATCCAAAATTGAAAACCTTAAATTTTGCAAAAATTGACTTAAAGTTTTTTCTGGAGTCAAAAGTCATTTCAAGAAGTCAAAAGTTGTACGAGTTTTGTCAAGTGTCATTTCAGTATTACCCAACTGTCATATGAGTTTAGCAACTATCATTTCATAGACTACCCAGTGTCGTACGAGTCTGCAGAGTGTCGTTTGGAAAAATTTGAGAGAGTTGTTAGAAATTGTCAAATTGCAAGATATCCAATGTTTCCAGCCTAGTTCCAGAATCTGTCAAAAATATCATTGTGTCAGGAACAGAGCAGTAGCTATTGAGCATTCTACCATTTTCTGAGTTTGATATTTTGAATCCGATCTAGTCTTCTATTTGATCAATTTGAATCCTTTTTATCTTGTGTCAAAACCTTGTCATAACTATCAATCTTCAATCAATCAATCTTCAAAAACAAACTAAGTGTTGAGAACTCATGTCCGCTATCTTTTGGGCGATCTATCCCATACATCCAGGGCACAGTTTCCTTCACCCACATCTCATCAGATCTTCAAAACTATCATAATCTTGACAAGGTTGTGTCATCCGATTTTCTCGAATCAAATTGTTCTTCAGTTGTCTTCATCCTTTTCTTCTGTTTCATTCAAAGTTAATGGTGGAGACCAGAGCTTCTTCACACAAGAAATCAGAAGAAACATCTCAGAACTTACTTTTGACCAATACCCCGGGTCCAACTCTTGAACAACTCATCAAGTCAGGTATCTACGAAGATGATGGTCTCGGTAACTTTCGATTGAAAACTGGTTACATACCTCCTCTATCAACTCACAGAGGTAATCAGCAAACTCCTCCTCAATCTATTCCAGGGAGCCCAAAAACTCCTACCATGTCTCAAGCAGGGACAAACCATGGTTCTCTAGGAGGAGGATCCCAGGGACACCATTCTCAACATAATGCCGACCAAGACCCTACACCCTCTGAAATCCATCAGTGTCAGAATGACGATGAATTCAAAAGAATGATGAGGCATTTCTTGAAAATGGATAGAGAGGCATACTTTTTGAAATTAGCCCAAGAAGGAGCTAAACTTCCTCCTCACTTCAATGTCAAAGATATCATCACGCATGAGGAAGAAACTCCGATGACGGCCATAATGAACCAGCTGCATGCTATGTAGGTCAAAATGAATAAAATTGAGAAAGAGAAGGAACCCAAGGAATTCTCCATGGAGGCCCTTTGTCCTTTCCCTTTTGACAAAGACTTGTATATGCCTCCATTCCCAAAAAGAGTGGAGATACCAAAGTATGACAAATATGATGGACACTCTGATCCTCAAGATCATGTCAGAGAGTTCTGTACGCAATCCATGGAATTCATGCATGAACCGACTTATCTGATGCATCTTTTTCCTAGATCCTTGGGAGGAGCATCCATTCAGTGGTTTTCAAGATTACCTTCTACGATCAAAACTTTTGAGGAATTGATTAAATTTTTTTATCAACAATATTCCTACAATATTCAACATCCAATTACCATGATCGATATCTGTAACCTCAAGCAATATCCAGGGGAATCATTCCTAACTTTCCTCAAGAGGTGGTGAAAGAAGTTTTCTCTATATGCTAGACCAATTCCCGAAATGGAGAAACTTGAAATCTTTATCAATAACCTTGTTCCAGAGCTCAACTATCCATTACAAATGCAAGATCATGTATCTTTTGATAAAATGGTGGATAATGCAATCAAGATTGAGAAAGTACTTGTCAAGAAAGGAGAAATCACACTTCAAAAGGACAAGTCTGAATCTGGATCTAGCTCAAAAGATAAAAACAAGAGCTGGAATAGAAACAAAGGTATCATCTCTGACGGTGTTGTTGACACTATCCACACCCCATCAAAGGCACCGGCCTACAATCTCACCCTTTCCACCAAAGCCATTGAAGCTTCAGAGCAAAAATCTACCGAACCATCTCCAAAGAAGCCATTCAAACGATGGGATAATAAATGAAAGTTTACTCCCCTGGGAGAATCTTTGGAATCTTCCCTGAGAACCCTGATAGCTGATAACATGATCTCTTTACCACCAATCCGAAAACCTGATCCGGATCCAAAACCATATTGGTGGAAAGATAATGCATTCTGTGCTTTCCATTGGACTAAAGGCCACAGAACTAATGGATGCTTCCACTTGAAGCATACCATTCAAGACTTGATAGATCAAGGGGACATCACAATCGATAATCCTACTAGCAATAATGATCACACAGCATTTACAGAACCTTTTCCACAACATGGCAAGGGAGTTTCCACTTCTCAGCCTAACATGGGGGCAAAAGTCAACTATGCCTACCCTAGAAACAATGCTGTCATCAATATGGTTGAACCATGTCTCTCTGAGAGCTGCAATGTCATCACAATTATACGAAGAGATAGCAATCATTCCTCAGCTAATGCGGTTACCCGATCCCAAGCTCAGACTCATCTGAAAGGACAAACACCAAGTTCATCTAATGTCCCTAAGATACCTTTCAATCTCACATCTGCTTCTAAATAGAAGGTTGCCTTGAAATCTTCCAATCCAAAGGATACCAGACCTACATCTTACAGAATCGTACAACAACTCCAGCATACCAATGCCAAAATCTCTATGTTTGAGTTACTTCAAATATCTCCAGCTCACAGAGGTATCCTAGACAAAGCTTTGCTCGGCTCTAATGTTCCTGATGATCTAGATCTAGACAGGTTCCAGACTATGGTTGGTCATCTAACGTCTCCGCAATATATCTCCTTTTTAGAGGAAGATGACAACTCTTTGAGTCACCCACACAATTAGCCCTTACACATAGAAGTCTTGATCCAGAACCGTCGAGTCAAACGTGTGTTGATAGATGGGGGCGCAGACCTCAACATTTGTTCTTACAACTTAATCACACAGTTGGGATTCTTAGAGGTGGCTATTGATCCTCGAAAGAAGATCACTATAAAGGCCTATGATGAACAGGAAAGATCTTCTAAGGGCACCATTGTCTTACCCATCCGAGTGGGTCCAGTCATCAAAGATACCACATGTCAGGTGCTTGATCTACCATTGGCTTATAATATCCTTCTAGGGAGACCCTGGATCCATGAAATGCAAGCCATTCCTTCTACGTATCATCAATGCTTGAAATTTCCCTATGAAGGAGTGGAAGTTACTATCCCAATAGATCTGAATACAACTTGCAATACATTGAAGGAAAGTGCTGATAAGCTTGTTCCCAACAATAGAGAATCTTTCATCAAGAAACAAAATGTCACTTCCACATCTAATATGGATGACATTGCTAAAGATATCAATATCAAAGAAAATGGGATGGGAGAATACACTATAGAGCCAGTCTTGTCTCTGACATCTCTCCCAATCTCACCTAAGTCATATGGCCAATCCTTAAAGCAGTCTAAATCAAAACCTAAGGAACCTATGGGAGCATACAAAAGACATTTTGTGGTGGAGCAAGTATCCAAACAAGAATTTGAAGAGGATGAAGCTGTGCTGGCATGGCTATATAAAGAGGATTCTGAATCTAAAATTGTTCAACCTAGTGAATCTATAGCACCTACAATCCCTGCTAGTTCATATGGTCCAGGAAACAAATTGATAGCCAAGATGGGATATTCCAGTCAAGGACCTCTAGGAATTAGGGGAAAGGGTCTTGTGACCCCAATTTCACACATTGGTCGAGCCAAAAAAGATACTGGTGGCATAGGGTTTAAGAAGAAACCCTATCATCTCAAAGGTGGTTGTTCTCATGTCATAGAACAAATTGCACCAGGAGAACCCCTTCTTAAGAAAGAAGACATAGAACCCTCTGATGATGATTCAGATAGCTCTGAACTTATCCCCTATGAAAAATTGCCTAAAGAGATCAAAGATCTTCTTGATGATACAGATGATCCTATCAGAAGAATTAATGTAGTAGAAACACAAGAACCTACTGTAATGCAAGAGATGGTTGCACCACAAGAACCAGCCAATCTCGAAGGCAATCAAACTGATCCAGAAGAAGGGGGTAGTTATTCTGACACTGATTCCCATGAATATGAATTCAAGTCAGAGACCGAGGGTAATCCTTCTTGGGGTATTCATCCTGATTTCACACATTTTCTAAGATTTCCTAGAGATTCTGAATCAGAAGATGAGTCAAATGATTATGAATGGGGTGCCATTCCAGAAGAAGATGAGCTTATAACAGAGAAATCTATTGATGTTATTCACCAATATGTCTCTCAACCCAACGTAAGTCTAGAGCGAAATAATGAACTTAACGTGTCTGATCCACCTATGGCTGAAGAGGACTCCCATGATGACGTTGAGCCTATTCATGAATTGAACATTTTGAGTTGTAATATCACCTTTGAACTTGAGCATCAGGTTAGGACCAATGATGACATATCCACATCTGTGAACACCATATCCCAAGCCTTTCCCGCTTTGACTATCCAACGCCCTGATCTTATCGACCAAACTTCCACAAACCCAAACCATGGTATGTATACCTTCCCAAATGACTATGCCCTTGCCTAATACCTCAATGCAGTTGAGCCTATGAGTACTTCCATCAGTGAACCAAGCATTAGCATGACTGAGTCGGACATCAAATATCTTAGTCAGAAAAACAAGAGTAAAAAGAAAAAGAAAAAGAGTTCTGAGGGTGAAAACCACTTTGTGGCAGTCTCAGAATCGACAAAAGTAAAAAGAAAAGATGTATCTGAAGGTGAAAACCTCTCTGAGGCACCTAAGGATGAGATATTTGATGTCCTTCCGAGTCATTTACAAGATAGATCTCCAGTTCTAATTGAGCCAACTCAATCCATCAATTTGGGTACAACAGAGGAACCACAATTGGTACATATAGCACAATCTCTATCAGAAGAAGAGAAACATAAATTCACTACATTCTTATCAGAAAAAAAGATCAACTTTGCATGGAAATATTCAGATATGCCAGGATTGGATCCCAATCTCATCATGCGCCATCTATCCATTGCTCCCGGAGTAAAACCAATCAAACAAAAATTGAGAAAGATGCATCCTCATGTTGCACTCTTAGTCAAAGCAGAACTAGAAAAACTCCTAAAAGCTGGATTCATCCGTGTCATAGACTATGCTGAGTGGATTTCCAACATTGTACCTATTTCCAAACCAGATGGTTCAATCAGAGTATGCACGGACTTTAGAGACATGAACAGAGCATGCCCTAAGGATGATTTTCCATTGCCTAACATTGATATGATAGTGGACATGACTGCGGGCTATGAAATTTATTCCTTAATGGATGGCTTTTCTGGATACAACCAAATCAAAATTGCTCCAGAAGATCAAGAGAAAATAGCTTTCACATGTGCGTGGGGAACTTTCTGTTGGAATGTTATGCCATTCGGACTCAAAAATGCTGGAGCTACATATCAAAGAGCAATGACATCTATTTTTCATTATATGATGCATAGAACAATGGAGGATTACGTAGATGATACCTTGGCAAAATCCATGATTAGAACTGAACATCTAACAGACTTGAGCATGATCCTCGACAGAATGGAAAAATTTAGTCTTCGACTAAATCCTAAAAGTGTGCTTTTGGAGTCACTTCTGGAAAGCTCCTAGGATACATCGTCTCCAAGAAAGGCATTGAAGTTGATCTAGCTAAGGTCAAGGCTATAATAGAGATGCAACCTCCCACAAATATCAGTCAAATGAGGACGTTGCAAGGCAGAGTTCAATCTATCAGAAGATTCATATCACAGCTAGCGGACATCTCACAGCCTTTTACAAAAACATTACATAAAGGTGTGACCTTTGCATGGAATGAAGAATGCGAGAACAACTTTAAACATATCAAGAAGTATCTATCAAATCCACCTATATTGATGCCTCCTATTCATGGGAAGCCATTAATATTATATGTCTCCGCAACAGATACATCACTGGGGGCATTGCTAGCACAGCATGATGAGAACAAGAAAGAAAGAGCCATCTACTATATCAGCCGAACTTTAGTGGCCTATGAGAAGAACTACTCAATCATCAAGAAGGCATGTCTAGCTGTGATCTTTGCATCATAGAAATTGAGACACTACATGTTAGCTCATACCACTCATTTGGTAGCTAAAATTGATCCACTGAAATATCTCCTAAGCAAAGCTGCCCTCACAGGTAGACTAGCTAAATGGGTCATGCTCTTGAGCGAATTTGACATTGAATATGTTGAAAGAAAAGCTATCAAAGGACAGGTCATTGCTGATCAATTAGTTGAAGCACCACTGTTTGATGATACACCCATGCAAATGGAATTTCCCGATTCCTCTATCATGCACCTCTCTTCTAGAGCATGGCGATTATTCTTTGATGGCTCCTACACACAGAATGGATCTGGAGCAGGCATATTGTTCATCACTCCTCAAGGATACTCGATACCCAAAGCATTCAGATTAAAGTTTCCTTGCACAAACAATATTGCTGAATATGAGGCACTTCTCAATGGTATGAAAATGGCAATACAGTGGAGAGTTACAAAGATGCACATCCATGGGGACTCACAACTGGTTATCCACCAAGTCAATGATGTATACCAAACCAAAGATGAAAAGCTCATTCCTTACAAGAGAATGGTAGATGATTTAAAGAAATACTTCATCTCTATCACGTTTGAGCAAATACCTAGAATGGAGAATAAGGCTGTTGACGCAATGGTGACATTATCTACTCTTTTACAACAGCCTGAACATGAACTACGCTACGAGTTCCTGGTGGAAGCCCTATCCTATCCTGCATATGACTCCCCTGAAACCCGCATGATCTGCACTGTTGTAGGTTATGACTCATCTCGCTACAAAAATCTATTCTCCTATCTCCATGACCAAATCATCCCTGAGTCCTTTAACCGTTTTGAGAAATGAAACCTTATCCGATCCGCATCCCAATATGTCATTCATTGGTAATGATCTGTACAAACGAGGTCTAGATGGTACACTGCTTAGATGTTTAGAATGAGAAGAGTCTCAACGTGCATTAGAGGAAGTCCACGAGGGTATATGTGGGTCACACTCGAATGGTTTAACGTTAGCTCAAAAACTTATTAGGGCTGGGTATTATTGGCCTGAAATGGAAAAAGAAGCTATTAAATTTGCTAAAAACTGTCAACAGTGTCAAGTACATGGTAACTTGATTCATGCTCCAGGGAGGGATCTGATTCCCTTTACTACACAATGGCCTTTTCAATAATGGGCATTTGATCTCATAGGTGCTATCCATCCGCACTCTTCTAATGGACATACCCATATAATCATAGCTACAGATTATTTTACAAAATGGGTAGAAGTAGTTCCTCTAACACAAGCAACTGGGAAACAGATCTCTATGTTCATCCTGAACTACATCATTTGCAGATATGGGATCCCTCACTCTATAATCACAGATAACGGGGGACAATTCAAAAACAAGGATCTAGATGACTTATGTGCCAGGTTCAAAATTACTCAACATTGGTCATCTATCTACTATCCTCAAGGGAACGGACAAGCTGAGGCTTCAAACAAAAATCTCCTGAAGATCTTGCACAGAACAGTGAATAAAACAGGAAGAGACTGGCATCTGATGATCAATCCAACTCTCTGGGCCTATAGAACTAGTATCAGAACGCCTACAGGGGCTACACCTTTCGCTTTAGTTTATGGGTCTGAAGCGGTACTGCCTATTGAGGTTGAAATCCCATCACTCAGAATCAGAATGCATGGACTTGTCACTGATGAAGACTACAGAGTGTCTAGGTTACAAGAACTAGAATTACTAGATGAACGCAGGCAAGCAGCGTATGATCATCTCAGAGTGTATCAGAAAAGAATGTCTAGAGGCTACAACAAGAAAGTCAGACATAGAGAATTTCAGGTTTGCGATCTAGTGTTGAGAGAAAATCCTAAAAATCAATCACATCGAGAACGCAAGGGGAAGTTCAAACCCAATTGGTTGGGTCCCTTTGTTATCACTGCTACTTTTGGCTCTGGTGCCTATCAACTCTCAACGACTGAAGGAGAACAGCTCCAAGAACCAATCAACGTTCTCCATCTGAAGAAATTCTACGCCTAAGGCATTCAGTACTTGGAAAAAGTCCTGAAAAAAATCTTAAAAATCTGAAAAAGTCCTGAAAAAATGAACATCTTGGTGAAAACCTAGCAATAGGCGCCTTGATGATTCACAAAAAAAATCAAAAAATATCAAAAGTACAAAAAAATTGAAAAATACAAAAAAATGAAAAAGAAGAAAAAGTGCCTTGGTGAAAACCTGGAAACAGGCGCCTTGGTAGCAAAAATAGAATCTCTACCAAGATGGTGAAAACCTGGCAAACAGGCACCACTTGTTCCAAAATGCTCCATCTATTAGCACAATCTTGGTCTTTCCCAGCTTTCAGTCTTGCTTTAGTTTGTACATATCTCCCGATTTGTTTCTGCATATCCTGGTTTCAATAAATTGGTCTGTACACCAATCAGCTCAAGCGTCTGTATCCTATCAATGTTCAAATTTGGGGGCAATCAATGTCATATCCTATGGTCTCCCATGTATCTTAGACATTTCCTATCCAGTCAGAGTCCTTTGAAGCTTCCTGTTGAGTCAGTCAGTCAGTCTCATCTCCAGCAAGGATTTTGCATCAACAACAATCAAACATCAAAACTCAACTGAAAACAATCTGTGCTTTTCATGCTTTTATCTCCTTGTATGCTTACTGATTCGCATTGAGATTTTTGAATATTGTGTCCCTTCGAGCTCTTCGATGATGTCCTTTATAAGATTTAGAGAGTGATGACTAGGGTCATAATATTTTCTTTGTCTTCTACTTGTATGTGAAAATCTAATGTCTTTGGAAATTCTGGATTGAAATGGTGTCCGACTGTAAGAGCCTCTATCTCAAATTGGATGGCCATGCGTACCTCGACCATTGATACCTGAAAAATTCAAGAAATTTTGATCTAACTATTGTCTTTTTGAGTGAGTTCTTTCTCCTACTATGAAACGCAATCTTGCCTAAGGATGTGAACGATAAAGGGTCACTACGGGTAATTCACATTGGCTTTAGAATGATCTCTTGACTGTTTGATGTGTTTGCAATGCAAGGTGTACTCAGGTCATCATGACGTTTATGTTTTGATGCTTATACAAATTGCTATATCAAAATGGACATGATATTTAGGTCATCCTAGCGTTTGTGCCTTGGTGCTTATATCTGATCCAACATTCCAAAAACAAATCAATATTCATATGTCCATGGTTGTATAGCTAGTGGGTGTTGTATTGATTCTTGCACATACAAATCGATATTCATATGTCTATGGTTTCATGGCTAGTGGGCATTGTATTGATTTATCCGGTTACCTAAAAGTTCAATGATGATAACAAATCGACATATGATCAGTGACTAGGTCCTCGGTCTTAGGTTGCATTTCATTTTGCATGTCTCATTTCATTTTGCATGTTGCATGATCTCACAATGATTAAACGAACTCCAATGCTTAAACGATTCTTCAAATCGCATCTTCCAGTCTAACAAGAGCTGAATCTCACATGAAGGTTTCTCCAATGAAATAGCAATAGAATCCTTTTTCGGGATCAAAATTCAAATATGAGATCATTCATATTATTAACTACTTGCATATTCGACCTTCAATCATCATAGAAATCTAGTATTCAACTTAACTGATTATCTTACATCACACTATCAAAATTTCAACTTGGTCAACCATGGTCAACTCATGGTCAAACCTAGTCAAATTCGGTCTCCAAGACCTCCAAACGATGCAGAATGCATTCTCGGACGTGTATAACCACACTTCTCAAATCAATTAACATGCTTCTAAACTATAACACTGACTTTTCTTGTCAGATTTCAATTTTAATCCCGAAGGGGGCATGGTATTGCACATCATTCAAAGTCTGTAAATCAAATTCTATCGATCAAATCTATCAATATCTTTCATCAATGATCAAGATAACAATCACGTCTAGTCACTGATTCATCAAAAGTCCTCATCGCTCAGGGCAAATCTATCATCACTTGGGGCATATTAGATTCATCAAGATCCATATCAATTTGGTATTCTCCTAATCTTGTAAACTGTATCAGTTTTTGCAACCATCAGATCATAGTGTTCTTTCCTTGGTTCTTCGACAACTGAAGGGTTTGGATGTGATACTTGCTAGTTCTGCTAAGACAATCGAGTCTAGAACGGGTCACTCACTTCTTATCAATCCTAAGGTTCAGAATCAGGTGTTTTGACACTTTTTCACAATCATAGGTTCATTTGCTGCTACAATGAACATTATCTCTAGTCATTCAGGACCTCCTATCTCAATATCTTTCAATCAGTTTCTATCTTGAGATCGGTTTATCTTTTGAATCAGTTTCATATCTTTATCAAACACAGACTATCTTTGAACCACTGCGCTTCGCACAGTAATTCAAAGAGGGGCAAAATGTAATACCCCAAAAATGGGCTATAAGTTCATTAATCTCCTACATCTTCAATTCGAACGAAATCGACATCAAAGTCCTAACCTAAGGCACATCTAAACATCATCGAATCATAATTGATTATCTTAAATTCTGCATTGGGGAATATTCCTAGCAATATTCCTAATTATCATAATTATCTTTAATTTTATTATTTTTTTGGCAATAAATCACATTTATCCTAAAGTTTGATTAATTGAATATTTTCATATTTAATTAATTAGATTTAATATTTTCCACTTAATTGTGTAATTAAATTTAATTCTATCTATTATTAATTGTATTATTTAATTTTGACAATAAATCAAAATTCCTATCTTTAATTGATTAAATTCTTATTTAATTAATTAAAGCATGTTGTCATTATTTAATAATATAATTTTTAATAAAAGTTTGGTAAAATAGTTAATTAACCCATAAATTAATTATTTATTTTCAAAAATCAGTTGAGTTGAGGATAAATCACTTTATTTATTTATTTAATTCTTAATTATTATGCATATTCAAAAGAAACAGTTAAACTCCAAATCAGAAAATCAATGCAAGTTATTGACTTTTTGGAACTCAACATCCTTTTGGAGTTCAAAAAGCTGATCTAAACTCTAATTTGAGTTAAAAAGCTATTTTTGCATGATTTTGAGAATTAACTATCTTTTATGATCAGATAACTCAAATCAAGATGAGTTAATTTGAGTGATTTATGGCTTTTATCCATGCACCTCCCAAGCCCTGGATTTCTATAAATTAAAGGCTTCAGCTCTTCACAAATCATCTCATATTTTGCACAATCACGCTGGAGAATTGGAATTGAAGAATCAAAGCTCTTGCGAATCGACATCTTTGTGAGATCAATCTTATTTTTGCATTCATATTTCATATCATTGTTAGATTAGCATAGCATATCAGTTTTCATATAGATTAATTTCATATTAGTTTTTCATTCATTCTTATTGCATAGAAAAATAAAAAAAAATATCTAGAATTGCATTCAATTTCATATCCATCTTTTGCATTCAAATCCTTCGTTTAGGTGTCGTCTAGGTCACTGATCTCGATTACAATTTGAGAACATTAATCTCGCACCTACTAGAAGGCAGTAAATCGCTTGGTTAGATAGCTTTCAATTTTGCACGATTTTGATTATCACTAACCTCTAATCTTTTACTGAGTGTTGTGTCTACAGATCAGGTACAATTTTCACACACACACTTGTAGGTACTCAACCCACTTCATGTGTTTGTGACTCAACTTCTCTTGTGAATTCAGGAAGCTAAGTGCTTGATTGTCTAAATACACAATGAACTCCTTGGGAAGCAAGTAGTGCCTCCACTTTCTTAGAGCTTGGACCAATGCATGCATCTCTAAGTCATATGAGGAGTACTTCCTCTTAGCCTCACTTAACTTTTCAGAATGGAAAGCCACCAGTCTAGCCTCTTAGCTTAGAACAGCCCCAATTACTACATTGCTAGCATCACATTCAATGGTGAATAGATTCTCAAAGCTTGGAAGCACCAAAATAGGTTGGGTAGCTATTCTTTCCTTCAACAACTCAAAGCTCTTGTTATCATCTTCATTCCACACAAACTTGGTTTTCATTCCTCCTTTGATAGTGTCTAACATAGGAGCACAAATTGCACTAAATTGTCTTATAAACTTCCTATAGTATTGTGCAAGACCATGAAAAATCCTTACCTCAGTTGTTGACCTTGGAGTAGGCCAATTCGTGATAGCCTCTACCTTGCTCTTATCCATTTTCAGATTTCCATAAGATAAAAGAAACCCAAAATACACCAATTATGATTTGATGAACTCACACTTCTTCAAATTGATCATCAACCTCTCTTCATGTAGCTTCTTGAAGACAATGTTAAGGTGCTCCAAATGCTCACTCTTTTTCTTGCTTAAAATTAGTATATCATCTAGATATACAACTACAAACTTTCCTATGTAGTCCTTGAGTACTTCATTCTTGAGCCTCATGAATGTAGAGGGGGCATTTGACAATCCAAATGGCATGAAAAGCCATTCATACAGCCCTTCATTGGTTTTGAAGGCTGTCTTCCACTCATCTCCTTCATGGATTCTTATTTAGTGATAGCCACTCTTCAAGTCTATCTTGCTATAGTACCTTGTTTCACCTAAACAGTCCATTAAGTCTTCAATCCTAGGGATAGGGAACCTATACCTTATGGTTATCCTATTGATAGCCCTTGAGTCAGTACATAGCCTCCAAGTTCCTCCCTTCTTAGATGCAAGTACAGTGGGTATAACACATGGACTAATACTCTTTCTAATTAGGCCTTGGTCTAAGAGTTCTTGTATTTGCCTTGCTATTTCCTCATTTTGTTGAGGGGTCATCTTATAGGCTACTTTGTTAGGTAGGGTAGCTCTTGGGATAAGGTCTATCCTATGAATTATGGCTCTTTGAGAGGGTAAGGCTGAAGGTTGACCATCACTTACAATGCCTTGGTAAGTCTGCAACATACCTTGAATCTCCTTTGGTAATTTAGTCTTCTTAGTCACCTTGTCTTCACCTCCTTCTCTTGGTTTCAACACTAATGCATACCCTATGCCTTCACTCTCTTCCATGGTTTGTAGGAACTCTTTTTCACCTACCATAAGAACATTTGGACCTTCTATCTTTACTTCAGCATCCTCCAACAATGACTAAATTTTTAAGGTTGTATTATCCTTCTTGAAAGAATAGGAATTCTTTCCTCCATCATGCATGGCTTGGCAGTCAAATTTCCAAGGTCTACCTAGGAGAAAATGGCATGCATCCATAGGCAACACATCACACAACACTTTTTCTTTGTACCTTCCAATGGATAACTTCACCCATGCTTGCTCATTCACTAACACATGTTGTCCTTTGTTAATCCAAGTGACTTTGTAAGGATTTGTATGGGATATCCTTTTCAATTTGAACTTGTTGACTACTTCTTATGACACTATGTTATCAGTAGAGCCTGAATCAATGATGACCCTACATACTTTTCCCATTATCTTGCATTTGATCCTAAACAAAGATCTTCTTTGGCTTGGCTCCTCTTTCACCGATTCCTTGATTAGAGTCCTCCTCATCATGAGGTTCTCTCCTTCCTTTGAATTTAATAGAATCTCAGAATGTTTATCTATTGCATTTGTGTCTTCATGAACAAGGTTAGCTCTCTTATCACCTCCTTGTGATGAGCCACCTTTCTCAGGGAATCTATAGGCAGGGTGCCCCATTTGATTGCAATGGTAGCACTTCATATTGGCAAAATAATTGCCTCTTCCTCCTTGTGATGAACCACCACTTCTTCCTCTAAAGCTAGAGTTATAATTTCTTCCTCTACCACCTCTACTTGAGCTTCCTTCTTGCTGCTCATTGAATTTTACCTCACCTTGAGCTCTTGAATCAGAACTTCTTCCACCATAGCCACCTATTTGACCTTTGGTATCCTTGACTTTACCTTTGCCTTTGGAGCTCTCTTTCTTTCTCTTTCTCTTCTCCTCTATCTTAAAGGACATTTGATAGCATTTCCTAATGGATTTGAAGTTCACTAGGCTCAGTTCCTCTTGAATAGACCATTTAAGGCCATTCAAATACCTTGCTAGCTTGATGCTCTCATCTTCAACTACCTTGGACCTCAAACACAATTTTTGAAATTCCTCAGTATATGCTTGGACATCCAAATATTTTTGCCTAAGATTGTGTCTCCTTCTATGCATTTGGACTTCATAGTCATCAGGAAGGTAGGTTTTCTTGACTTTGGATACCATACCCTTCCATGTCACAATACGACCTTTACCATCCTTTTCCCTCTCGGTTTGCACAAACTTCCACCAAGTAAGAGCTGAACCTCTTAGTCTAGATTTGGCCACCATTACCTTTTGTTCTTTAGAGATAACATCACATTCAAAATGGTTCTCTATGCTATCAATCCAATCCACAACTGAATTTGGATCCATTTGTCCACTAAAGAGTGGGACACCTTCTAAAGCCTTGCAACTCAATGCCTTCAGTGCTTTCAAGAATGGCTCTTCAAGAAGAACAGGGTTAGGAGCTGGTGCTTCTTCCTCCAAATCCAATTCTTTCTTCTTTGCTTCAACTTCTTCTTTAAGGTCAATCTTCTCCTTGACCCTATCAACTTTATCTTGGACTTCACCCAAGAGTTGTTCCATTTGGGCTAGTCTTTGCCTTACAAATTTGTTATCCTCTTCTTGTTCCTCAACCTTCTTTGCTAGTTCAGAATTAGTCACCATTTTTCTATCTGGTGTATTCTCTCCTACTGATTTATAAGGTTGATGCATTAACCATAAGCTTGATCAACCAAGCTCTGATACCAATATGATGTAGGATAAAACTCCTAGGCTTAGTTTTCCACTCCCACCAAGAGATTTCTCTTATCTCCTAGTATCCTATGCTTCTATAGGATCTCCTAATAGGTTTAGATCATTAACTAAGTCCTATTCACTCTTTACTAAAAGAGTCACACCTTGAAAACTCCACCTTGGATGATCCACACCTTAATTTTGGTTCTCTTTCTCATTTTCACTTAGATGGATCTAAGTGCCAAATCCACTAAAACATCACAAATTTAAAAATTCATTGTGGGGACCTTCTTCACACTGATTTAAATCATATTCAATCCCATTTTATTGATTTTGGAAGGTTCTTGGCTCATAGGTTTATCGGATTCAAGATTTCATCAAAAGAGACCTTAATTTTAGGCCTATATCTAGTAGCCTTTTTGAATGGCTTTTTCCCTTTCTCGACCAAACTCTCCAAAAACCTAAAAATATAACTTTAGATATGGATACCCTTTTGGCTTAACTTGAATATTTTTAAGGTCTAAGGCTCCGACACCATCCGTACACCTCCTTCCTAATATCAAGGAGAAACAGGGCTAAAAGGCCTAGTTTCTAGGACAGCCTGTCTAGGTTTGATGAAAATTGCCCAAAACCTATCCTAATGGATTGGTATGACTTAAAAATGATTAGGATGGATAAATAACATGAAAAAATAATATAAAAATTCTTGGGGATGTACTGTACTTCCCATTCCTCACATGAAATGACTTGATTTCTCCCTGTCAAGCCTCTAACCGGGTATGTCTAACTCGCCTAGGGCTTGATCATAAAGCTAGCTCCCTTGCTCATGATGATTCCTACCTTTAGATAAAATATGTATAGAGGCTCAAATTGAAGATTAAACCACTTATTTAGTTTTTCCATGGTTGAAACTCACGTGGGAGCTATTTTTACAAATTCTGTCACAGTGTGACCAAAGAAAAGCCCTGAACTAAAACAACTTGAAAACTATGATACAACTACTCTAAACCCTTAACACATAAAATGAAAAAGTATTAAAAAATGACTATAGAACATGAATCAACCACTGTATCAATGAATTTTTAGTGACAAGTATGACTGTTCCTTCAAAAACTGAGATATCACTCCAAAATAGAATTGTAGAGCTCAATACATTAACACAAACTTTTTACAATAATGCATCCAATGCTTGGAGATTCGAGCCATTAATCCATTAGGTGTCTCCTCCACTATTATAGGGCCTATTTTTTTTAGCATAACCTCCCACAATCAAAGGAATCTGAGGCTATCCATGTTGCATGCAATATTTGCAATTATGTAAATGTTGTTATGACAACATTCTTACAACACTTGGCAACTTTGATAGATGCCTTAATCCTATATTCTAGGCTTCTTATCCTCACATATTTTGAGGATCCAAGATCATTCATGATAATCATATTGATTTAACAACCATTAACCAGTCTTAGGCCTAAGACATATTAATGACTCAATCTCCCTAACTCCTAGCATTAAGAAATTTAAATAACAACTAACATAGGCTATTAGTGTGATCTTAGTCTTAGTGACTAATTCACCTAGCCAACATAAAACAAGACCTTCTAAGGTCCTCAACCAATCTATATTAAATTCTTGACTTGGCTAGAGTCAAGTACAAGCCAAAATTGACTAACTAGTAGAGGTTAGCCTAGGTGCTCCTGCACCACTAAGGTTAGTGTTAGGGGAACTATTAGGTTCCATTTAAGAAGTTTTTTTGGGTTCGCGTTATTATTACAGTTAAGGTTATTGTTACACTAACTACTCATAATAAGGTCAACATTAGTGCTATTGTTACACTTAAGGTTAGTGTTAGGATAACTATTACAGATACACATCTAGGGGCATAGCATATTTTATTTAAATGGTTTTATTGCTACACTTAAGATTAGTGTTAGGGGAACTTTTAGGTTATATTTTAGAATTTAGTTAGGGTTCATGTTGATATTACGGTTAAGATTATTGTTAGTGTTGGTGTTCCTATTATAGTGAAGGTTAGTGTTATTGTTAAAGTTAAGATTAGTGTTAGGGTAACTGTTATGTTTTTTTTTTAATGTGGGTTAGTGGTATTGTGACACCCATCGTTAGTGTGAAATCTATTGTGACAGCTAAGGTTAGTGTTAAGGGAATGATTAGGTTACATTTAAGTAGTTTGTTTATGTTTGTTAGAGTTACTGCTCCTATTATAGTAAAGGTTAATGTTTTTATTACAGTTAAGGTTAGTTTTAGGGTAATTATTGTTATGTCATACGTTTTAATCAGGTTTAGTGTTAATGATATTAGTTGGGTTGTGGTTGGATTTTGGTAACATTTAAGATTCTTGTTAGGGTTCGGCTTATTTTTATGGTTAAGGTTATTGTTAGGCTTAGTGCTCATATTATGGTTAAGGTCAAAGTTGTTGTAACACTAAAGCTTAGTGTTATGGTAATTGTTATTACATTATATGTTGTAAATAGAGTTAGTGTTAAGGATATTATTGAAGTTAGGGTTGTGTTTTGGTTACATATTTTTTGATAGGGTACTGCATTTTATTATTATGGTTAAAGTTAATGATATTGTTAAGGTGAAGGTTAGGGTTAGGGTTATTGCTCCTATTACGGTCAAGGTTAGTGTTATTTTTACAATTAAGGTTAGTGTTACAGTAATAATTGGGTTATATGTTGTAATTGGGGTTAGTGTTAAGGATATTATTAAGGTTGTGGTTGTGTTTTGGTTAAATTTAAAATTTTGTTAGCATTCATGTTATTATTATGGTTAAGGTTAGTGATATTATTAAGGTTAATAAAAATTGTTAGGGTTAGTGCTCCTATTACAATTATGGTTAGTGTTATTCTTACAATTAAGGTTAGCATTATAGTAACTATTAGGTTATATGTTGCAATTAGATTTTGGGTTACATTTTAGAATTATCTTAGCATTTATTTTATGAATAGAGTCTTAGGGTGTGTTGATTAAAAATACAAAAAGTATCAAAAGTTTGATATAGATTTTTCAATAATGCTCATTATGGTTATTGTGAAGGATTACATCTAGGCTTAGTTAGTATTAGTATTAATATTTAAGTTAAGATGAAGTATAGGATTTGCATTAATCTTGTTGGATATTGTTACGTTGAGTATTATTATATGTTCATGAGGTAGTGTAGGTAATATAGTCAGGGGTACAATTAGGGTTAGTATTAGAGTATTCGATAACGATTATTATGGGTATGGTGAAGGATTGCTTTTAGACTTTGTTAATATCAATATTAAGGTTTAATTAATACTCTTCTATCTTTGATTGATCATCTCTTTAAACTTTTGGTGTTTTTATGCCATCTGTATTTTTGAGTTTAGGTGTTTGCCTTTGTTTGCCTCATGATTCGAGTAGTGTCATTTGAGGGCACTCGTGCAGATTACAGTATTTTGTATCTTTAACTTTATTATTTTTAGACCAAGGGCCTATTAATTTTTTCCATGATGGGCATATGGCCATCAAATTTAGGCTAGTGAAGTGCTGACATCGGCACCTTTCAGATACCATTTTTGGGCCCTCCAGAGCACCAGTTGGTTTTTTGCTCATAACTTGAGCATACAGTATCTTTTTTAGGCAAATGAGATATCGTTGGAAAGCTTGTTCAGAGATGGATCTTTCTAGTATTCATATTTTAGATTTTTTTTCCTCCATTTTTCGTACTAGGAGTTCAAAGATAGAGTTTCTTTTTTGTCTTCCATCTGGTGCAACTTTTGTATTTATGCTCATATCTTGAGCATACGGTGTCGAAATTGGCCAAACAAGATACCGTCAAAAAGCTGGTTCAAAGCTCTATCCAGATCTAGAGGTTTAAATTTTTTATTTTTCTTTTTTGATGGTGTTTTTTACTATGAAATCTAGATGTTTAGTTTTTCACTCCGGGAGCTCTATCTTGAGCATCCAGATTCCATTTTGTGAAAATGATATATCGTTGGAAATCTTATTCTGAGAGATTTCTAGTGTTGGGAATCTTTTTTCTAGATTCTTCTCTAGGTACATTTTATTCATATTTTTTCATTTTTGTAATCTGGTGGATATCCTTGATGTTTTAGGTCTTGGGAACTTTTCCTTTTGAGGAATAACTCGTCTTAGGTTGTTATTTTGTTTCAACAACCTTATCTCTTCTTTGAGTAGTGTATACTTCACTTTTGTAGCATTCTTCTATGCAGACACACTGAGATAAAGTGTCATTCTATTACATGTATGGGATTCTGCACAAGTTTGTGCTCTATGTACTCGCACTCCATTATAAAGTGCTAGGGGGGTTTGATGTTTGCCTTTGTTTTCCATCTACTTTTGTCATGTGAGAATTCCTCCAATGACATTAGCCTAAGGTATCATTATCTATGGTTATACTCTCTCCACACATTTGATTTTTGTCATATCACACAGTTCATATTGGATGATCTTTTTAGTGTACCTTTAATTATTCCCTTGTCAGCACTATGGGGGGTTTCTACCAATGGTTCTACTACTTTCTTGGTTCGATAGTGTGAGCTATGTATTTAGTATTTGATTCTATGTACTAGGCGGATGCAGTGGCTAGTTACTATGCATTCCGATGAGATGCATCATTTACCATATGGACACTCTTTCTTTCCTATTTTTTAGATGCACTCTTCGAGATTTGATTGATCAGCTCTTCATACTTTGGGTGTTTTTATGCCATCTATATTTTTGAGTTTAAGTGTTTTCCTTTGTTTGCCTCCTGATTTGATTAGTGTCATTTGAGGGCACTCATGCAGATTACAATATTTTGTATCTTTGACTTTAGTTGTTTGCCTTTTTTCCCTCCTGATTCAAGTAGTTTCATTTGAGGGAACTCATGCAGATTAAAATCTTCTCTACTTGGTTATATTTCAATGGAGGATCTTTAGATCATCAGTTACTTCTTAATGGATTTTTCAATTTCTTGCTTCAGTGATGTTCTACATGTTCATTCTTGTTCCTATTTTCTGGAACATTCCTAGTTTTAGAAGCTTCTTCAGTCCTTTAGACTGGTCTTTGTCTCTTTTTGGAGTAGAGTTTTTCCCATGTGGTTTTCTCTATTTCACCATTTTATAGAGACTCTCTTTTGTACTTGGGTACCTGATCGGGCCTTTTTTTATTGGGACCCATTTGCTTTCAGTAGTTCTTTCTAGGTTTTTAGCATCTCCCAAAGTTCATCTTAAGTGGGGGTGTTAGAGTAATAAAGTGTTTTCTTATTAATTAAATCAAACATGATTTAATTACTAGGTCACTTATTACCTCTTTCTACTTAAGCTAAACTTTAGGCATATAATAATTAATTACTTTATTAATTATTATTGTGCAACCTAGGTTTTACCTTTTTAGGGTTTTGATCTTCTTTTATAAAGATTGATCTCCTCTTGTTTTCATAACTTGGTAACAAATTATTCATTATTGAATTGCAACTTTTATTTTTTCACATCAAGAATGATTTATCGTCTCTCGTGGATCAATGTGTTTAGGCCTCCATAGCTTCTTGCTTCTTCTCTCTCTTTCTGTGATAGGTATTTGCATGCAGGTGTTCTTGGGAGCTGTGGGTTGTTTTCTCATCACTTCCAATATTAAGGTGTAATTAAGTTGAAGTTTATGATTTGTGTTAATCTTATTAGATGCACTTATGATATTAATGTTTAGATGCATGTAAAATACATGTATGCAATGATGAAGAGGGTAATGCACTATTTATTTGAGAAATGATCAAATAATCTTCAATAATGAAGAGGGTATTGCAACCTTTATTTGAGGGAAAAATTAATTATCATGAAATTTCAGCCAAATGAATTTAACAACCATACGAAATTTAAAATAATGAGGTAATCATGTTAGATTGAGCATATGTGATTTTACTTGTCACTTAGTGTAGAATAGCATGTATGAATGTGCACAATAAGATTAATGATATAATAATTTAATATAATTATCACATAATTTAGGAGAATAATTAATTTTATATTGTTTAATAGGATGTTGGAAATACATCATTAGAGTACATCATATTATTAGTTTCCCTTTGTGTGGACGACAATTTATTAATAAAAAATGTAAAATACATTAATAATATTATGATTTATTTTTAAACAAAGCATACTATGAAATGTTATAATTTTGATTCCATATATTAGAGTATAAACATATAGATTTTGTTAAGTTAAGTGAAGTGAATTGAAGTTAAGTTAAGTTAAGTGAAATGAAGTGAAGTGAAGTTAAGTGAAGTTAAGTTAAGTTAAGTTAAGCGAAGTGAAGTGAAGTTAAGTTAAGTTAAGTTAATTGAAGTCACCTAACTTAACTTTGCTTCACCTTGTATGCACCCAAAAATGGTCGCCTAGACTTTGGGCCCCATTTATTTGATTTATCAATCCTGAATCATTTTGATCATTAATCAATATTTTCAACAATATCAATTTCTTGATCAAATCTTAATTTCGATCATATATTAGATTTTATCCTATGGGCTAACCATTTATCCTAAGTCTTTATTTAATTAAAAGGAATATTTCCTCCCCTTTCAATTAAATAAAAAGCCCCACTTTCCTCTTATCCTAAGTTGCACAAATAAAGCATTATTCCTATTTTATAAAAAGGGAAAAAGCACTTTTTGTCTCACATGAGGCTCAAAAGTCAACACTTCACTCTCATTGGAAGATGCTTGTGCACATGGATTGCTCCTCTTTCAAGCTCCACCACTGATTAAGACTTTTGCCTCTTAATCTCAATGGTCCATTTCACCTCATTTCTTATAAAAGGAGAGCTCTCTCCTTCATTTGCATCCATGTTTTATGCTAATGTTATGCTGCAGGTTTTAGGTGCATTTGGAGTTTGAAGACATTGAAGACTTGTTGCTTTCATCATTTAGTTGCATATTTGCTTTCTTAGTTGCATGATCATGGCATCATAGATTAGATTTCCTTTTATGCAATAGAATAGATCTCACATAGCTTAATTAGGGGCTTGAAATCTATTGTACTTCTTTTCATAGTTTAGTTTGCACTTCATTTGATAGATTAGTCTTGCACATTCATACTAGTTGCATTGACATTGCATTTTTCATTTAGATTCTTGGGGACATTGGCACTCTTGCCCTTGTCTTCACTTGAATCTCTCATTGCATGGTTGACTAGCAAGGTCACATTCTTGTAGCTCTAGTTGAGAGCAAAACTCATAAGTCCTTTGCAACTCCATGCATAGAGAGCTATGAGCCGCTTTGTGAGGCCTCATTGTTGAGCAACCTTGCAAGTAATGGTTCATAGAAGTGTGGTCATTTTTACACTACACATTTTTGGCACCCACCGTGGGGCAGAGTAGATAGCTTTGTCCTTTCATTTGATGCATTTTTCATCATTTTCAGATTAATTTTCGGAAAGATCTGCATTTTCTGGTTTTCTGTCTCAGATTATCGCGCGACACTTCTCAGAAGTATCGCACGATATACTTTCTATCTTGGCGCGATAGTTCGCGCGGAAAAAGTATCGCACGACTATATTGACTTCTGTCGCCTAGCATCGGGCGAAGTATCGCCTGGCATTGTGCGAAGTATCGCGCGACTGAGAAATATCGTGCGACTGAGAAGTATCGCCCGACTATAGGAAACTGTATCGCGCGATACTGTTGAAGTCTGAGAAATATCGCCTGGTCTGGCAGAGACTTGCGTTTTCAGTTTTCTTGTCCGAATCTGATTATTTTAGCTTGCTGTTTTGTTTTGCTTTGTTTAGATAGGTCTAACCTGCATCTTTTAGCTTAAATCTATCAGATTATTGCACATTTACATTTGGATTTTGATTTTGCTAACATTGTGGGTCTAACAAGTTGTGTTTGTAGGTGCTCTCCTTTGCTTGAAAATTGCTAAAAATGCATGTCAAAGAGGGCTACTAACAGTTTTTGCAGGGCTGCCCAAGCATAAAAACAAAAAAAAAAAAATCTTGCTTGTTTATTTGCTTTCCTTTTTAAGTGTGGCAAAAACTAGTTGTTTTATTTATTAGGCACTTAAGATCTTGTTGTAGGAATTCTTGGGTGGTAGGAGAAGTATGCTCTTCACCATTTTGGTGAACCAGAAAATCTTGACCCATCTTTGAATTTTGAAAACAAGAGGGTAAATGAACTTTGCTCGGTGTGTTTGGGAGAGATTCTTGAGATAGGGGAGTATGCTCTTCACCCTTGTGGTGAACCAAAAACCTTGAACCTCAAGAGTTGATCCACTTTTTGTTTAGTTGTTAGAATCCTTTAGCGGGCCTGCTCTTGAGCAATCAAGAGGAACGATTCAAGTGGGGACAACCTTGTCATCATTTTCCTTGGTGGCAAGTGATTCCAACTCACTATAATCTCAAGGCTATCAAGGACACCAAAAACCTTGATAGACATAACACTTGTCTTCATTTGATGTGAGTAGCTCATGAGATTGCGACCATGGGGAAAACATTGAACAAGAATGCTTAAGGTACTCTTGAGGCCGCAAGGTCCTAGTCCTTTATGAGGAGCAAGAGGGGTGTTGTGAACGGAAATCCTTATTAAGAACCATTAGATAGAAGCCACCCTCTTTTAGCCGCTTATCTTCTTAGTGTAAGGATTGATCCAAGTGGTTTACCCGGATCACCTTAAGATACTCACCATATGTGTCCCTTTGGTTGTGTCATTTGACATTTCCATGACCAAGCCAACATCTCTTGTGGGTAACCACTTGGTGTGAGGCGAGGGGGCATCAAGTTGTGGGCTAAGTTGGTAAGTATTGAGCCTTGACTTTCTAGGATAGATTTGCTTGAAGTGTTTTTGATTGTGTGATACCAGTGCAAATGTTCTTACATACAAACAATCGGTAGCATTCATAGGGTGTTGTTTTAATTTTGATATCACAAGTGTTTGTCTTGGCAAGGTTGCTTTTGCCCTCGTTTCAAGTGTTTGAGACCATGTTTGATCCCTTGCTGTTTGCAAACCTGCTGAAATTCTGCTGATATTGAGACTGAAATCGAAAACATCAACCCTCAGACTGGAAATTTTGACCAAACAGACCCAAAAATGCAAATTTCACACAATTCTGGTCAAGAGTTAAATAATTTTGCAACAGTATCGCGCCCTGTAAGGCGAAGTATCGCGCGATACTTCGCGCATGCTAGAAATATCACCCCCTTTGAAGAGAAATATCGCGCGATAGTTCACCCCTGACGGACTATCGCCTGGCCTGCCTGGAGTATATCGCCCGCCAGTATTAAGAAGTATCGCCTGGCTTAGGGAAAAGTATCGCGCGGGTATAGGTTTATCGCCCCAGTAGCCTGGAGTATATCGCCTGGTTTATTTTTGCCGTGCTTAAATTTTGGTCAGTTTCAGTTACTGTCAATTAGGCTAAGTCTTAGAGCAGGCTTCTCACCCTGACGTTGAGATCTGTCTTGACTCCAAATTTCTGGGTTTTAGTCCTCTAGGATAGCATCATTTGATTTACAAAGTCACTTTGGAATAATTGTCAAGTTAGAAAGCCATTCTTGGTGCCAAGGTTCATCTTTAAAATTGTTAGCTATATTCTGGGAAAATTTTAGTTCTCTTATTGTCCAAATCACTTTCATTTTCATCTCAATTTCAATTATCTTTTGGCCTAGTCCAACCTCCTGATTCAAAAGTGCAAGGGTAGTCACCCTTTGATTTGAAGCACCTCTTTGACAGTGTTGGTAAAGCCCTCTTTTTCTTTTCATTTCTCTTTGGACAATAGAGGACTTCGATTATCCTAGTTTGATGTTGACACTTTGAAAGGTCACCTTATCATTGAGAATATCTCTCTTTCATGTCAGTTACGACAAGGTACCAAGTTAACCAAGGGAAGCGACCCCCTGTTGCCTTTAGCCAGTTACCACCCGTTAAGACTCGTCGACAACCTAAGGGAAAAGGACCCCTTTTTGACCAATCTCCTAAGAGTGAATCCGAGGTTTGTTTTAATCCGAGAGCTAATCCTAGTGAATTGAGCACCTCTTTTGCACCACTTTCATCAAGTATGGACATGAGTTACACTTTCACCCGACAACAAAGAGAAGCCATGAATCAAACTCTTGAGGATATCTTCCAACAACACAGAAGAGAGTATGGTGGTTCTTCTCATGCTAGTCCACCCGGGTCACCTCCTAACAATGCGAGATATTTTGATGCTCATCAACGAGCCGAAAGACAGCATAAGCAAGCTCACTCAGATTCAGGGTCACAACACGAAGACCAGAACAACGAATCTAGTGATCACCATATCAACGCAGCTAATGCAATAAGGCATTCAAGACAAACCTCCCCACTTAAAGACACCTCTCGATATGCAAATACAAGATTGAAAAGCATTGAGAGAGAGAAGCAAGCCTACTTAGATGAACAGGCTGCTAAAAAGGAAAAATTCTGACAACTAGAGGAAGAGGAACGTGCATTGTTGGATATACAGAAAAGAGTCACCCAAGAAGAAGAAGATAGACTCTATGCACAACAACTCCAAAGCCAATTTAACGGGAGGGGAGCCAATAGTGGGACCAACTCACCCCCATCTACCCCTTCCCCTAGCCCTTGAAGAAGATCAAAGACACCCTCATGATCCCCAAGTCCTAGAGGAAGAAGGACTTCAAGATATGACCATCATAGGAGACAGTCATCTCATAGACATTCAAAGCAACCCTCCCAACGAGCACATCATGGCTCACAACATGGAGGTAGTTATGCTAAATTTGATCATATGGACTTCATGACTATGCAACAAGAACCATCCTTTCAAGCCTATGTGGAGCAATATGTGGAACAAAACAAAGACCAATTCTTGGAAAGTCTTATCAACAAAGGCGCTAAAGTTCCATATAATTTTGATGTTCACCAAAAGATCAAGAAACAGAATCCTTCAACTGATGAGGTGATCTTACAAATGCAAAAGGATATAGACAGGATGAAGGCTCCCAAGAGCACATTTCATTTGGACTCCATATGTCCTAACCCCATTGACAAAAGTGTGGTGATGGTAGAATTTCCTAAGAAAGTTGAATTCCCAACATACGAAAAATATGATGGCACTGGTGACCCTCACGACCATGTTCGACAATTCTACATAATGAGCTTTTCCTTTCACCATGAAGACTCCTACTTGCTAAGATTATTCCCAAGGAGTTTAAAAGGTCAAGCCATGGAGTGGTTTACCAACCTTTCCCCTCCAGTAAATACATTTAAAGAACTTGTCCAAAGATTTGTTCAACATTTCGCTTACAATTTATCTAGGTCGGTCACCATGCTTGATTTGTGTAAACTTAAACAAAATCAAGGAGAATCTTTTGTCACCTTTTTACAATGATGGAGGCGATTGTGTTCGAAATACCCAAGGACAATCCCTGAAGAAGAGAGAATTGATATCATTGTGAACAATCTAATACCCGAACTCAAATATGAAGTCAAGAAAATCCCATTTAATTCTTTTGATACTATGGTAGAGGTGGCATGCCGCATTGAGGATGTCCTAAAAGAACAAGGAATTTTGGCTAAACCAACAAATAATAACAATAGCCAAAATAACAATACTAATGGTAACAAGGACAAAAAGAACTCCTATTGGAACAAAAATAAGCAAGTGGTCAACGACGGAGTTGTTGATTCATCTCAAGTCAAAAATGAAGGAGTTCTTAACCTCTCCCATGCAGTTCAAGCTATGAAGTTGCAAACGTCTTCAACACAACAAGACAAACCTAAGTATCAAAAGAGATCCAAAATGGAGAAAAGACAATTTACTAAATTGGGAGAATCCTATGCAGATGTTTTTAAGACATTAGTTGCTCATAATTTGGCGCAGCCACAGGATCCTACAAAACATCGAATACCAGATCCTTTACCTCATTGGTGGGATGCTAAGGCTTTTTGCATTTTCCATAATGGGATTGGACACGACATAGAAAATTGTTTTAAACTCAAGCATCTTGTCCAAGACCTTATTGAGAAAGGACAATTACAAGTGGATGGGTTAACCACTAATGCAGACCATAAAGCCTTTAAAGAGCCCTTGCCTAAATATGAAAAAGGAGAGAATTCTAGCAGTAAGAATGGCAAGGCGGCCATTAACTATACATACACACATGCTGACAATGTGATTAACATGCTTGAAGTGGCTAACGATAACATCAACATGGTGAGAAAGAAAGATCCTTATGGACATAATGTGGACTCAACTCCTATGACTAATGAAAGACCCGTTGTGGTGATAAGAGGTCCTCACTCACAAGGAATACCCCAGTCCCTCAATGCTGTCACTAGGGGTCAGGCCCAAGCACCCATTATCATCAAAGGTCCTAGCACTAGCAAGTCTAAACAGCCCGTGTCCAAAGGTGCTCCTCTCAAATCTGCCGTTGGTCCTGATTCCAATTATAATCTTATTGACCAGCTACAACGTACACCCGCTCAGATATCCATTTTTGAGCTTTTGGAATTATCTCCTAAGCACAAGCGCGTCCTCGAGGATGCTTTGCGAGCAGCCAATGTCCCTAATAACTTAGATATTGACCAATTCCAAAACATGGTCAACCATTTGGCTGGCCCTCATTACCTCACCTTCTCAGAAGAAGATGACAAATCCATTAGTCACCCACATAATTTGGCCTTACACATCGAATTCATGATTCATAAAACCCGTGTTAGGCGTGTACTGATAGATGGGGGTGCGGGGCTCAATATTTGTACCCTGAGTTTGCTGCTAGCTCTAGGGTATTCCGAGAACGTCATTGACACAAAGAAAAGGATCACAATCAAAGCATATGATGAGGCAGAAAGAAGTTCTAAGGGATTGGCTGTTTTGCCTATTCGCATTGGTCCCATAGAAAAAGATATATTATTCCAAATTGTTGATGTTGGACCCCTAGCCTACAACATTTTGCTAGGTAGGCTATGGATTCACGAAATGCAGGCAGTCCCATCAACATATCACCAGTGTGTTAAGTTTCCCCATAATGGTGTAGAAATTTGCATCCCTGGAGATAGTGCTCTATCAGTTAATAACATTTCTGTGGGATTACATGTACCTTTGAATAGGGAAGCTGACAATCCTAGCAGTTCACTTGAACAATGCAAGCAGAAATTCAAGACCATGGACCTTGGGATGGGAGATTATAAGATTGATTCTTTTACAAAAATGCCAATCTCTCCTAGGTCTTATGGGAGACCATCCCCAAATGTGAAGCCTTCGTCATCAGCAATGACATTATTTAGGAAATTTGTTGAGTCTTCGGTCCCCATTCAAGAAGAGAAAGAGGAAGTTGCTGTAAGGGACTGGATATATCACGAGGAGAAATACAAACATAATGAGAATTTTGCTCCTTCACCTGAAACTTATGGGAAAGGGTATACACTGGTTAAAAATATGGGATATCCGTGATTTGGTCCCCTTAGTCATAAGCTGGACGCTAAAGCTGAGCCTCTTGATCATGCTCTTTTTGGATGAAAGAACAAGTCCACAATTGGCTTAGGTTTTGAGAATAAGAAGAAGAAAGGTGTCCCTATCCCAGCTGTGATGGACAGTGATAGTGATGCAGATTATACGCCTGATCTTTCCAACCAACAAGATGTGTCTAATGATTGGGTGCCCTCAACAAATCTCCTTTGGGGAGATTCCACAGATTTGATGCTTAATAGTCCTACTATCCCAGCTGCGACGGATAGTGACTGTGTGACTTCTAGATCGACAAAGGAAAGTGTTATTGTCCTAGCTGCGACGGATAGTAGCAATACTAGCACTAGAGAGGGTGAAACCCTTCCTAACCTTGAGGCTTCTACATCACAAGGCCTAAATGATGACTCAGAGACAGACTCCCATGAATATGAATGGGATTCGCTTTCAGATGCAACAATTGATCTAGACGTGGATACTATCCATGCCTATAGTACCCAACCCGATGAGACTAACGATCCTAGTGACGGACTAGAGGATTGCCCTCCTCAAATCGCCTTAGTAGATGACGCTTCGTTTGATAGGATGAGCCCTGATTCGGGTATCTTAGGAGAAGACTTGATGAACTCCGATTATATGGTCACCAGAGATGACACCTTTCACATTAACAACATCGAACCCACCATTGACTTACCCCTTGTTCACTTTGACCTGATTGACTGGTCTCAGCATCACCAAGACCCCACATTCCTCACATTTCACAATGATTACAAAATTTCTTGCTATCTGAATGCTCTCGAACCCATGGCTTCTTCCACCAGTGAACCAACAACCAGCATGACAGAGCCTGATATTAACTACCTCAGTCTCAAAACAAAAGAGAAAAAGAAAAATAGGTCTGATGGCGAAAACCACTTTGTGGCGGTGTCAGAACCAAAAATAGTAAAAAGAAATGACGCATCCGAAGGTGAAAACCTCTTTGAGGCACCTAAGGATGGGGTACTTAATAACTTGCCGAGTTATTTCCAGGATAGATCATCAATATTGATTGAACCAACAAAGCCGGTCAATTTAAACACAGAAGAAAATCCTCAGATAGTCCATCTTGCTCAGTCTTTATCAGAGGAAGAGACCAAGGCATATGTACAGTTTTTACAAAAAAAGAAAATTAATTTTGCATGGACCTACTCAGACATGCCAGGGCTTGACACAAATCTCATAATGCATCACTTATCCATAGCTCCAGGAGTCAAGCCAGTAAAACAGAGATTAAGAAAAATGCATCCACATGTAGCTCTACTTGTCAAAGGAGAATTAGAAAAACTTTTGAGAGCTGGATTTATTAGAGCCATTGATTATGCAGAATGGATCTCAAACATAGTACCAGTCTCCAAACATGATGGGTCCATTCGTGTCTGCACAGATTTTAGAGATCTAAACAAAGCCTGCCTAAAGGATGATTTTCCACTTCCAAACATTGACATGATAGTGGACATGACGGCGGGCTATGACATATATTCCCTAATGGATGGTTTCTCGGGGTATAATCAAATCAAAATAGCTCCTGAAGACCAAGAGAAAATAGAATTCACATGTGCATGGGGAACCTATTGCTGGAACGTCATGCCATTCAAGTTAAAGAATGCAGGAGCAACCTACCAAAGAGCTATGACGACTATCTTTCATGATATGATGCACAAAAATATGGAAGATTATGTGGATGATACCCTGGCAAAATTAAGAAAAAGGGACACACACCTCAATGATCTGGAAGTAATTCTAGATCGTATGGAACAATTTCAACTCAGATTGAATCCAAAGAAGTGCGCATTTGGCGTCACCTCAGGCAAACTTTTAGGATTCATAATATCAGCAAAAGGTATCGAGGTTGACCCCGAAAAGGTCCAAGCAATCCTAGATATGCCACCTCCTCAGAATATCAGCCAAATGAGAAGTCTTTAGGGATGTCTTCAATCAATTAGGAGGTTTATTTCTCATCTTGCAGATAGAGTGCAACCCTTCAACAAGACATTGCATAAGGGTGCTTCTTGTGTTTGGAACGAGGATTGTCAAAAGAGCCTAGATCAGATCAAACAATACTTGGCCAATCCTCCGATCCTAATGCCTCCTATTCCAGGGAAACCATTGATCCTATATATTTCAGCTACAGACACTTCCCTGGGGGCATTATTGGCTCAAACAGATGATACTGGGAAAGAACGGGCCATCTACTATATCAGCCGTACTCTAGTCTCTTATGAGATCAATTACAATAATATTGAGAAATCTTGTCTCGCGGTGGTGTTTGCTTCTCAAAAGTTGCACCACTACATGCTTGCTCATACCATACATTTGGTTGCCAAAATTGATCCCCTTAAATACTTGCTTGGTAAGGCTGCCCTGACGGGTAGACTTGCTAAATGGATGATGGTCCTAACTGAATTTGACATAGAGTATGTTGAAAGGAAGGCAATAAAAGGGCAAGCTATTGCCGACCAATTAGCTGATTTTCCAATCCAGGATAGTATGCCAGTCCAAGTGGAATTCCCAGATGAACACATCTTATATGCCACTACTCGCACTTGGACAATGTTCTTTGATGGCTCCCGCATGCAAAATGGATCAGGTGCCGGAGTGTTATTTGTTTCTCCACATGGGTACAACATTCCGAAGTCTTACAAATTATTATTCCCATGTACCAATAATATTGCAGAATATGAAGCTTTAACTAATGGCTTGAGAATGGCTATAGAATGGAACATCACAGAATTACATGTCTTTGGGGATTCCCAGTTAATCATCAATCAAGTCAATGAAGAGTATCAAACCAAGGATGACAAATTGATACCCTATAAAAAGATGGTTGATTCTTTGAGACGCTATTTCACCTTTGTGACATTTCAACAAATCCCTAGGACAAAGAACAAAGCTGCAGACGCCATGGCCACATTAGCTTCACTTCTTCAGTTGGAGACACATGAATCCAGATTTGAATTCCTGGTGGAAGAGCTACACCATCCCATCTTTGACTCATCTAAAAGCCGTGTCATTTGTGCCATTATCACACATGAGTCTTCCCAATATGGTGCTATCTATTCATATCTTCATGATGGCATCATCCCTAACACATTCACCCACTCCGAACGTCGAAACCTCATTCGTAACGCCTCTCACCACACCCTCATCTCTAGTGATTTATATAGGAGGGGTTTAGATGGGACGCTCCTTAGGTGCTTGGAAAAGGAGGAATCCAACCAAGCGTTAGCCGACATCCACGAGGGCATTTGTGGTGGACATTCTAATGGTCTTGCCATGGCCCGAAGGTTGCTTAAGGCGGGATATTATTGGCCCACAATGTAGATGGACGCAGTCACCTTTGCTAAGTCATGTGAAAAATGTCAGAAACACGGCAACCTGATTCATGCTCCAAGTAGGGAGCTGATTCCTTCTATTTCTCATTGGCCATTTCAGCGCTGGGCCTTTGATCTGGTTGGGCAGATTCATCCCAACTCATCAGGTGGACACAAGTTCATTATTACTGCCACTGACTACTTCACAAAATGGGTGGAGGCTGTACCACTTTCTGTTGCTTCAGGAAGGACCATTTCTTTGTTCATCTTGAATCATATCATTTGCCGATTTGGAGTGCCTTATGAGATCATTACTGACAATGGAGGTCAATTTAAGAATAAGGACCTAAAGCACCTATGCAAAAAGTTTAAAATCAAGCAACACTGGTCCTCCATCTATTTTCCACAGGGAAACGGACAGGCAGAAGCTTCTAACAAAACTATTCTTAAGATTCTTCATAGAACAGTGCACAAGAATGGTAGGGATTGGCACTTACAAATCAATCCAGCACTATGGGCTTACAGAACAAGCATTCACACACCTACAGGAGCCACTCCTTTCTCTCTCACCTATGGCGCTAAAGCAATATTGCCTTTAGAAGTCGAGATACCATCCCTTAGAGTCTCACTCAAAGGTTTGATTACAGATGAGGATTACCGCGCCATGAGGTTACAGGAACTAGAACTTCTAGATGAGAAGCGTAAGGCTTCCTTTGATCATATGAGAGTGTATCAGAAGCGTATGTCCAAGACATTCAACAAGAAGGTTCACCCTAGAGAATTTCAAATAGGTGATCTTGTTTTGCGAGAGAACCCTAAGAACCAACAAAATAGAGAGCAAAAGGGCAAGTTTGAACCTAACTGGCTTGGACCATATGTCATCACAGCTGCTTTTGGTACTGGTGTGTATTTACTGTCAGATCCTGATGGAGAACAGCTCCCTGATCCCATCAACATTGTGCACCTCAAGAAGTTCTATCCTTGATGCCCGTTCTGTCTGGGGGCATCCTTTGTACATATCTTATTGATCCTGAAAAAATTTCCAAAAAAATTGATATATGATGCTGAAAAAATCTTAAAAAGCATATAAAGTCCTGAAAAAAATACAAAAAAATCAAAATATTCAAAAAAATCAAAAAAATAGAAAAAGTGCCTTGGTGAAAACCTAGCAATAGGCGCCTTGGTAGCAAAAATCCAAAAAAGAGAAAAATTGCAATAAATCCAAGTGGTGAAAACCTGGAAACAGGTGCTACTTGAGGCCTTTGCACCCCTATTTGTTAGCATGCGTCCTCGACACTTAACCACTTTCCATCATGCATTGACCTTATTTGGCCTAGTCTGGAATTGGTCTTTTTCTTTGTCTAGGGGGCATGACTGTTAGCATTGGTCTTTTAGGTGCTTTTGTCTCTTGGGGCATTTCACAACAGGTGTTTTTCAACACCACCCCAAACAGTGTTTTTCAACACTACCCTTGCGTCAAGTGTTTCTTAACACTTATTAGATGTCTTGCCTATAGTCTAAGTATAATGTGATAGTGCTCATGTGCAGATGCGATACTCAGAGTCTGACTCTATGACCAACACACACGCACTTAAACAATTAACTCGATGACGATATGATGACTTTATTTTTCTTTGTGTGCTGTCTATGAGGATTTCTTTGATGAGTGATCTCTCCCTGAGAAGTTTTTGATGATGCATAGCTAGAAGACTGAGGGAATGAGAACATGTTTTCTTTCTTTATCTTCTTGTGGGTATATCTTGTTGATCCTAACTGTCATGAGCATTTATGCTGGTCTTACTTGACCCTATGGATTGACAAGATATTATCCTTGACTATTTTGCGAGTGCATGCTTTTAGTTATCCTGACTTTCATGTATCTTGATACAAGCATAATCTCGCCATATCAAACTTAGGTAATCTTACTATATTAGTCATCTTGACCTATATGTCTTTGATGCCTAGGTGAGATTCCCACATCTCTATCTGATAAAGATCATATTCATATCCACATAGTTACGCTAGTGTGCATTGTATGATCTTTCGACGCTACCAATAACGCTCGATGATGATAATTAGATGTCTATAAGCGTCGTGACCTTGCAAGTCAACCACTTTCATAGTAGCTTGCATTTTTAGGTTCATGTTAGTTTAGTTTTGCATCTTGCATATGGAAAGAGCTCTCCTTTTCATCCTACGTGGACCTGTCAGTTGACTGCACTCACCTTCTCTCCTTCTTGATCATGTCTTTCGCTCCTTGTCTTTTTCATCTCGAACTTGTTCCTGTTCATCACAAGGGGTTAATCACATCATCATATCTATATCAAAAACTATCATTTTTAAGAAATATGAGTCTATATCATACACATGAGAATTAAACATACATCTATGAGAGAGAACATACATAAGCATTTTGAGCAAAAAGACAAGACAATATACATAAACTGATACATCCATCACAAGTGAGACAAATACACATGATACATCGAACATCCAGTAATCTCATATACAAGGTCATGATATACAATACAATATGGGATCCCAAAATCTGGATCAACAGTCTCAAAATATGTCTAAAACATCTAAGACCTAACCCTAAGACTTGCTACCACCCTCGTGAGGAGCTCGTGGTGGTGGAGGAGGCATAGCTCTCCTATCGAGTACCACATCTGATACCCCTACCCGCTGAGAGTATGATGGTGCTCTCTCACCCTCTGGGACGGCCTGCAGATATAACCCGTGATAATAAGTAGCTCTCACTGACTCTCATCGGAGCTCTAGTGCCTCGACCTGTGCCATCGCCTCATGGCATGCTATCTCTGCTCTGAGATCAGCTATCTACTGATCCCGCTCTGCCCTCAGATCTAGGAGCTGCTGATCTCTCACGGCTATAGTGGTTCGCAGCTACTGTATCTCTACCTCCTGAGCCTGTATCTGGGCTCTCAGGTCCTCTCCCCCCGCAGGCGCTCCTGTTGTACCTCTGCCTGCCGGTGAGCTGGTCTCGCCTCCTCCTCAGGTGTCGCCAATCTCTGTCCCCGTGACCATTTCCGGCCACCTGATCTCGACCCCTCTCCTCTCTCCATCCTCCTCCCTCTCCCCCTCCTTCCATCTCCTCCATCCCCTCCCCCCCTCCTCCCTCCCCTCCGTCCCCTCCGTCTCCTCCCGGCGCTGGCACCTATGCATCTGGTACTGTAAATCGAGGGAATGGTACCCTCCACCGCTCTGCTTTATAGGCTCCATCAGCCCCTGCGTCTGCCACATCTGGGAAATAATCCCAAGGCTCGCTCCTGATAACTACTGTCTCTGCGACAGCCTACTGATAATCCAACATGGGTAGCCACCCATGCCCCTCCTCATCCCTAGCCCTGGCATATGTAGTAGTCTCTATCGAGACTCGCTGCTGCCTCCCAAACTGTCGCCACACCCAAGTGATGCAGAATCTCTCTACGATCTCCGCATATCGACCTACCAATGGCCGACTGCACAGCATGTAGCTCAACTCATCTGCTGCATCCCCCCAAACCTCAACCTCCCTGTACGGCCTCCATGTGAATGAGGCTATCTCATCCAGAATCTGTCTGTAATAGGTCACATCCCCAGAATGGGCATGTGATATAAACCCGATGTACCTATAAATGTAGGGGTACCTCCTCTCCCTCGGCTGAACCCTGGGGCACACCACAGCGATGTGCTCCCATGCCCATACCTGTGCCAGGATGGCACCACATGCCCATGTCCGACCGTCCCTGTAGACGATCTCGTGCAGCTCATGATACATCTCTGCCAGGATCACAGGCCCCCATGCCATCCGTCGGGGCCTGCCTACCAAGTCTACCAATAACCTGCCCCATCCAAGCGGGAATCCCTTCTGACTGCGATCAGTCATCAGGATCTATGAAATGATAGAGGCCACAATGCATGGCACCGGATAATCTCTGCCAAAATCATCAAGCAGTCGCTCCCAGCTGACATGCCTGTCCAGGATAGTCACATCCTGAAACATCTCCTGAATCAATCGACACCCCTCAGTGGCATCCTGATCATAGTATACCTGTGACAACACATAAATCATGTTATTTTTCATCCTTTGGAAACATTACATTTTACATGACTATCTCAAAAACATGATTATACTTACAGGCTCTCCGTGGCATGGAACTCGGAGGATCCTATAGACATCCTCCAGTGTAATGGATGCCTCGCCTATAGGAAGGTGGAAGGTGTTGTGCTCGCTGTGCCATCTCTCGGCCAGCGTAGTCAACAACCCATGGTCTGCTCAGATATATGGGTACCTCAACAGATACCGGAATCCCATCGCCCTGAGGTCGGCATTGCCTGGATCATCCAGATCTCGGACACACCGTAATCCTGTCACCTTCAGCGCTCTGATGATGAGCGCCGAAAAAACCTCCTGCAAGTCAAAACCAAACCTGTTGTTAGCACATATCATGATGGATGTCCAAAAACTCAGTATAAAACATCTTAAAAACGTAACATTGTCTAGACCCATGTCATTTTTGCTCAAAAATGCATTAAAAATCAATATTTTATGCTGGGCGATATTCTTTTTTGGAGAAGTATCGCGCGATACTTCTCCCTATAGTGGGGTGATAAACCTTATATCGCGTGATACTTCGCCCAGTATCGTGCGATACTGGTGTCTAAGGTCGCGCGATACTTTTGGGGCACGCAAAGTATCGCGCGATACTTCTCCCAAAAGCGCGCGATACTTCTAAAGTATCGCGTGATATTTCACCTAAGAAAAAATTTTGAAATTTAAAATTTGAAAAAATGTGCTATTAAATGCTAAAAATGACCAAAAAGCTTGAGTTTTTCAAAAACATACCGGGGCAGGATAGTGTGGTGGCCGGTTGTGCAACCAGGCGCGCTCGAATCGATGCCTATGGACGGGAACTCCTGCTTGCTGGGCCATTTTCTCTCTAAAGCTCTGAAATTCTCAAATTGCTAAAAGACAAATGATTTTTGAAAATGACATTTTGACCCTTTTTATAGTCTTTTGACTTTTTGACCTCATTTTCAAAACACCTTGGAATTGCGTGAAAATTGCACCCCTAGCTAATTTCGACGTCCTGGATCCATTTTCGGACTCGAAATCAAAATCTGAGGTCATCCTGATAGTCAAAATTGCATTTCAAAATCTTCCCCCCTTCTGCGCAGTTGGCTGATCTTTTGAGGCCTAATCTTTTAAACTTTGCTGGGGCATCGTCATTCCTTCCTTTTCATGTCTTCCAAACTTCTAGTCTTTCATTCATATTCATTCTATTCCCTCATTTCTCACGTTTGACTGCATCTTTCCAGTCAGGCTGGGGCATGTTTCATTGCCTAATGGTTAACCTATTTGACCCTTACATTCGATTGTGATTTGATCAAACTTATCAATTTTCTGTCTCTCCTCTACTTGATTTCGATTTCGATTCCGAGGGGGCAGTATTTATGGGATTCTCATCCTTGATTCTCTTGATTCTCTTGATTCAGACATCTTTTGTGAGCTTTTGCTCAAATTTGAGATTCTTATCTCTTACTTTGAATGTGATCCCGAATCGATCTCATGTTCAAAGGCCTTTGCTTATGCTTTGTTCGAATGTGATCCCGAATCGACCTCACATCTGAGTTGTTTTGTGATCCCAGATCGATCTCACATTTCAACTTCATTCTTCGACTACATGTGTTCCCAAATCGATCACATATTAGTCAAAGAGGGGCAAATGTATGCACCCAAAAATGGTCACCTAGACTTTGGGCCCCATTTATTTGATTTATCAATCCTGAATCATTTTGATCATTAATCAATATTTTCAACAATATCAATTTCTTGATCAAATCTTAATTTTGATCATATATTGGATTTTATCCTATGGGCTAACCATTTATCCTAAGTCTTTATTTAATTAAAAGGAATATTTCCTCCCCTTTCAATTAAATAAAAAGCCCCACTTTTCTCTTATCCTAAGTTGCACAAATAAAGCATTATTCCTATTTTATAAAAAGGGAAAAAGCACTTTTTGTCTCACATGAGGCTCAAAAGTCAACACTTCACTCTCATTGGAGGATGCTTGTGCACATGGATTGCTCCTCTTTCAAGCTCCACCGCTGATTAAGACTTTTGCCTCTTAATCTCAATGGTCCATTTCACCTCATTTCTTATAAAAGGAGAGCTCTCTCCTTCATTTGCATCCATGTTTTATGCTAATGTTATGCTGCAGGTTTTAGGTGCATTTGGAGTTTGAAGACATTGAAGACTTGTTGCTTTCATCATTTAGTTGCATATTTGCTTTCTTAGTTGCATGATCATGGCATCATAGATTAGATTTCCTTTTATGCAATAGAATAAATCTCACATAGCTTAATTAGGGGCTTGAAATCTATTGTACTTCTTTTCATAGTTTAGTTTGCACTTCATTTGATAGATTAGTCTTGCACATTCATACTAGTTGCATTGACATTGCATTTTTCATTTAGATTCTTGGGGACATTGGCACTCTTGCCCTTGTCTTCACTTGAATCTCTCATTGCATGGTTGACTAGCAAGGTCACATTCTTGTAGCTCTAGCTGAGAGCAAAACTCATAAGTCCTTTGCAACTCCATGCATAGAGAGCTATGAGCCACTTTGTGAGGCCTCATTGTTGAGCAACCTTGCAAGTAATGGTTCATAGAAGTGTGGTAATTTTTACACTACACACACCTAACTTAACTTAACTTACACTAGTACATTTGACTTTAAATTTTGACAAAACAATTCGACCATCAAATAAAAATGTTTAGGTGGGTCGTATTATAGAAGGAAAACTTTTGTTTTTTTTTAATACATGCCTGTGTTGGTCGCAATTTTGACCAACACAGTGGTAGTCGAAATTGTGACCAACACGGGCATGTATTAAAAAAAAATAAAAGTTTGAAACTTCATTTCAGCGCTTCATTTCAGTGCACACGAAGGAGGTAGAAGCTAGAGAAGGGTAGAAGCGAAGGAGGTTTAGGGTACACCGTGTCAGCTCTGCTATGAAGTCATGGCCCTAATTTGTACTTTCATCATGGAGATGCCATGCCGCTGGATGAAAAAACAAATTAGGGTAATGTTATTTAACTTGTTCAATGCTCAGAATTGGGAAAGACATTAACTACGCTTCATGGTCGATGCCCTAGTTTGGGTGTAATAAATGTGTGGAACCACTGAAGTAAATGAATGTCTACAATAGTGAATGTAAAGGGATTAATACAACAATAACACCAGTCTTAGGTACCCTCTCACAATCTGTTTTAGTCGACACCAACCTAATTTGATCAACTAGGTTGAAATCCCCAGAAATTGGTTGTGGGTGCATTTCATTTGACCATTTCATTTCAAACTTCATTTGAGCATTTAATTTTAGCACGTGCGAAGGAGCTAGTAGAAGCTAACAGGGTGAAGAGTTGAACTAGAGGGTTAAGGTATGTCGAATCGATTTCCATTAAAAATTGAATGCTATATATAAACTGTGGATTTAGGATTTATGAAAATTTGGTTGAATTAGTTGTTTAGAATTTATATAAGTTGAAAATGGATAAAATTGTAAGCAATAGAAATACTCTATTTTCTGCAAAATTCATTCATCTTGAAGTCTCAATTTGGTTATTCTGATGCATTAAAGGAATTGCAATGTTTCTTTGTTCAATTCAAGCCATTTTCGAATGAGTCTCATTTTATATTGAGTCTCATTATTATATAGACCACTGGTGTAACAACAGTTAGAATGGTTCTCATTATTAGGTTAGAATGGTTCTCATTATTCTAAGTTCCTACTGCAATAATAGTAAACTAAAATAAGAAATGCTATTAGATAGACCACTGGCATAACAATAGTTTCAATATAAAATGAGAACCATTCTAATCATGGAATGTTAATTCTAACCTATATTATTAGATCATTAACTATGTGTATGTGGAGTTGTGTGGAGTAAAGGTGATCACAGTTAAAGAACAGTGAAAAAATATAATGAAATTGGATGCAATGTGTAGTAGTGGATGATCTATCTGAATAAGGAAGGGTTTTTATGTTTGAAAACATTTTTTCATGTTGAATGAAAGGTGATTCGATCACTAATTTGATGCAGGAGTGAGTTGTAACAGGAGATTGGGGAAGCCCTAGCAAACCAGGGTTTGGAGTCAAGATTTGGGGGTTTTGGTGTCGCAGGGCCCGTGAGTCTAATTGCTTGTGGATTTAACCATTTTGAGTCATTTTATAACTCTGATGAAGGTTTGGTGGGATAAGGGAATGTAAGGAGAGTATTTGCTTTGAAAATTTGGTCATTTTCATGCATTGAAAATAGGGGTTCAGTCATGGTTAGGTGTGTTGGTCCAAAGTAACTCTATAAAATCTTTTGGTGTGTTATATAACTCTAAAAAGGGCGTCTAGAAATGTTTTCATATTTTCAAGTGTTTTGAGGGAAGACAAATTTATTACCATCCTAAGTCTGTTGCAGTTTGCTGTAGGGTTATTGGCAGCCTATTAAGCCTTTGGAATAGTTTGAAAGAACTTTGTGTATTGGAAGCATGGGAATTAAAATAGAGTCTTAGAATTCCTTGAGTCTAAGTGGTTTGAAGCCTAGGAAACCTAATCCATCATTGTGTAGTATTATGGAGGCCTTGACAAGTCAGATCTTTTAAACATTTCAAGTTGTTGATAGGCTAGAGTACCTAGATCTCTGAAATTACCAATTCTCATTGTGTTTTGAATACCACCACCCTTATTCCCTTTGGTTTGGAGTAATTTTATTTCATTTTAAATAATTTATGGCAGTTTTATTAAATTATTTGAATGATTAAATGAAGATTGGATCATCAAGATCAAGATTGGATTCAAAATTACTCCAAACCAAAAGGAATAAGACTCCAAACCAACAAAATAAAACTGCCATAACTTATTTAAAATGAAATAAAATTACTCCAAACCAATGTAATAATTGTGCAATGATTATTGGAAGCTGTTCTCGACTCAATTAATGACCAGATTAAATTGCATTCTCTGTCGCACAGAAACAGTTTCCACAAGTTGATAAACTTCTTCAATAAACTCGATACTAAGACTTGAGTTACATCCAAACGCAACATAAAACATTTAAAATAAATATTTGTTCTCTATTATCAAATTCCATCATAGCATATTCATAATAAAGACATGCTTGATCATGATGACAATATGGGTGTTAGACTATTGAACCGAAAGAGAAAACCAAACAAAATGAGTTGTAAATAATAAAAATTGAACATTCGGGAAACACTGAATAATCAAAAAGAAGAATCAAATGTAAAACTAGATTGTTATTTTCATTCATCATACATATTACATTGATCAACTTATTCCCATTCATCTCTCTCTTCATCGATTCTCCACTCTTGTACCCCCTATTCTCGACTTCTACATTGCAGAGATAAAGATCTCCAAACTCACAACCCAATAACTAAATCATATAACTTAGTGAAGAATACTCAAAATAGAGATCAATGGTGAAGACAAAAGGCATTCTTACATTTAGTTAAGGTTAGTACTTAAAGAATAATATACATCAATAGTGAAGATTAAAAGTCACCCTTTCATTTAATGAAGAGTCTATTATATTTGAGTCTATCAGAAAGTCATGGAAAGTTCCTTATAGATATTTGAAGAGAGTCCTATTATTCATTACATTACTTGCAATATGTATGCTGATATTTCATTGTCTCTATATATGCTAAGTGTTTATATAAGAGTGGGGATATGCTATGTAACTTTACTTAGTCACAGTCTTAATTATATAAGGATATATACTTAATTGTAGTATAAACTTGAATAAAAAATAGATAATTTTAAAATAGAAATATGAGGGGACTGGGATATTATAAAATAATGAGCATATCTTTGTGAATTATCCTAAGATTGTAGGGCTCAAATATTCATCGTGATTAATATAAGTTTGTAAACATTGATTGATGTATTTTGAGGTCATATAATATGGAAACAAGACAACACCTACATAAAACTTGATATCATCACAATATAACATAAAATGTTTTGATTTGGTCTTATATGTTAATTATATATAGTTCCAAATTTATTCCTTATGAAATAGTGATGAGATTTAATCTTTTATCTCTGTTAATGTAATTATGGGTCTATTATTCACATAATGTTTGAGATATAATAATTCCAGAACCCCTAATTTTATGATCTAGTTATGTCTTAGTTTATTGTATAGTGTTGGAGTTCTACATTATGTCTGTACCAAAGATATTCTTCAAACTTTGATGTTACCATTGATTGTTGAGTGTATGTTTAATTAGCTGGCTGGATTACTAAATTGGTCTTTTAACACATTCTCTCCTCTTGTTCGACAACTTCCTCACTATTCCTTAGTATGATCTTCTCACAATTCCCCTTAATCTTCTCACAATTCTGACAAAACTAACAACATGCCTCATGTTATATGGAAAATTGGTAAACAAGGAGCCACTATAGTTCAATTCCCTTTTTCTAAGTCCTTCATGGAAGTTGAAGTATCACTCTTTAGGAAACTTATATCTCTGGTTCAAAGTTACCATTAAAATCATTCAAATATTCAAAAACAATACCCGAATTCACTACAGTGATAAAGTATTAACAAAGCATAGCCTCATAGTTCCATCAGTTTGACAATCAATGGTAAGAAATTCCTAATAATATTATATTAGAAGTGAAATGTTGATGCTAAGACAATTACTTTGTGACCATAATAATCCTACATATGTTTTTTTGCACAATAGATAAAGTCTGCTATTCAATTCCAAGAGAAACTCACAATTTCAATTGTGACCACACTAGCCTGATCGCAACAAACTTGTTAGAAACATGAAAAGAAAACATATTAGCAATTCCATCATTTGTCTGTTGTTTGGGACAGTCACCATAGAATTATTTGGACTGTCTCTCCTCTTGCCTTGCAAGGTTAAAATGACCTTTTTTTCATCCCTCCTTGACTAGACCCTTACCATCTTGCACTTGTGCAATGATAGGACACCAATGTTGCTAATTAAGGTTGGTGGGATGATTACACCTATCCTGAAAAAAGACTGTCAAATCATTATGCTTTCAAATCAATTACCTATCAACATATCCCTTGTCAGGGAGAGAAGCCAAACACATAAAGAACATGCACATAAACATGGCAACTGAAAAACTTAAATGGAATACACCAAGAAGTACCAAATGATGAATGCTCAATTGTTGTAATGGCAAAGCAATATCAGAACCGTCCATTTATAGTCCTAATGATTTTGGAAATTGTTGACAAAGAGTGTTTCTTTTTTTGATTATAGTATAAATGATTTTTCTATAGTTGTAATGATTTTTCTAATTTCTTGTCTTTTGTCCCTTTTTGATTTCCTATGTTTGTGCTTCGTGACAAGATTTTGTCACCTTCTTTTGATGGTATATTTCATTCACTCTATGTGGAATACTATTTTGTTCACTATTTTATTTCAACTTCATATTTCTTTCATTTTTCATATACACATAGACTACACATGCTGATAAAAAAAATGAGCTATTTGATTTAGGTTTAATTTTCATTATTGTAAATGGTTAATATTTCTGATGGTACTCCTTGGTGTATTTGGACTGTAAAAATAATCATATAAAAATAATAAATGTAGTAATGATGGTGCGGTGCATTATTGATATAGGTTTGATGACTCTTGTCAATGTGCCAAACTATCAATGTGGTGGTGGGAAGTGTGTGTTGAAGACTTCACGGACATTGAACAACCCTGGATAACAATTTTGGTGCTGCCCTAATCGAAAAAAGGTTGCCAATGTGTATATATTTAAAGTTTCTAATGTAAATACTATTCATTATAATATAAGAACTAATGTAGACTGGGTATCACAGGGAAATAATGGCTGTGGATACTTTAGTTGGGTCGATGACAACTCATCTGCATCTATCCGCCCATCTCCACTTATCCGCGATGAAGGATTTGAGTGCAAAATGTGTCAGGCTAGGGCAAATTCCAAAATTATATTTTTTCGATGCCTTCTCTGTATTGTAATCACATATCTAATTTGTTGCGACCATATGCAGACATGAACTCAGGAATTAGTTAGTTTAGTATTTTCATATTGTAACTAATATTTTAATATTGATATGACATAACTTCTCTTTTCCTCAAGTGCGCATATATATGGTTTACATCTTTTTTTAGAATAATTCTTCATGTTTATGGCTTAAGTGAGCCCCAATCTGCTATCAATCACATGATTTAACGCTGATTTAGGCTGGAGGTAAACTACATGTGTCATGTAAACAACATGGTTGAATGCAATCTCTTTTGTGTGTTTTCAAGAGTTTTCCCACCAATACAAGCATAAATAACGCATTGAACATAATCTACGGACACTGCATGGTATGAAGTCTCATTGAAGTTTGAGCGCAATGTGGTATGAAGTCTTGCTGAAGAAGAGTACTACAGAGAGCAGGCCTACCATACCAAGGAAGTTTGACAAGAACAAGGAATATGGCTTAAACAGAATGGGAAGACATCTTTCTAGATTGGGCTTGGATCCTTTGACAATTAGCTTGATAATAAATGAAGCAAATGAGAGCTAAGCAATTAGCTTCCCAAGAAAAATCTTGTAAATGATGTGCGTACCCCAATTCCTATGCCTGCTGCACATACCTAAATGATATATAATAAAAAACAAGGGTAAATGTAGCCTTACCCTTGTTGTTTCAAATATATCATTTGGGTACGTATAGAGGGCACATTAAATGGGGTACATATAGTTCATTTATGGGATTTTTCTTGGAAAGCTAATTGCTCATCTGTCATCTACATTATTTATAAGCTAATTGCCGAAGGATCTAGGCTCAGGCTAGAAAGATGTCTTCCCAAACACATAAAAAACATACACATAAACATGACAACTAAGAAACATAAATGTAGATTTCACAATAGCTAAGAAACATAATTGTAGGCATCATGGTCACAATTTTTTGGAGACAACATAATTGATTTGTATACCCAGATGATGGAGAGCAACTTCTACTCCTCTGATTCCAAGTTGACACTACGGGATCCAAAGACAATAGATAAGGAATAAATTTAGAGAGTGGAGGAGGGCCATAACGACCAAAATAATACAGGACAAACCTTAAGTTAAATGAGGTAATTGTAAACATTTTAATAAAATTCTATTAAAATGTTTGCAGTTGCCTCATTTAACTTGAGGTTTGTCCTGTATTATTTTTGTTGTTATGGTCCTCCTCTACTCTCTAAATTTATTCCTTATCTATGGTCTTGGGATCCCACATTGTCAACTTGGAATCGGAGGAGCATAAGTTGATCTTCATCATCTGGTTATACCACTCAATTACGTTGTCTCCAAAAAAATGTGATCATGATGCCTACAATTATGTTTCTCAGTTGTTATGTCCTAGTACCCCTTATGACCATTTACAACCTCTAAGAATACATCTTAGAGGTCTTAAAATGTTGTAAAGGGTCATAAGAGGCTCCTAGGAGCGGCCAGATGAGTTTTCACCTTCACATGGTTGGCCCTGTTAAGTAGAGAATGTTAATTAAACTATTCTTGAAACATAATTGTAGGCATCATGGTCACATCAGGGATGAAACTATTCCAAGTTGACACTATGGGATGGAGAATAACTTGGAACTGGAGGTGCAGAAGTTTCTCTCCATCGTCTGGGTATACCACTCAATTACATTGTCTCCAAAAAAATGTGACCATGATGCCTACAATTATGTTTCTCAGAGAATGTTAAACTATTCTCAAAATAAAGAGAAGCTCAAAGAGAAGCTGGCAACAATCAATAGAACGAGTGTGGAAACCTGAAGATAAATATCAAATAGGGGAAAAGCACCTACAACAAAAGAGGCAATAGCTGTAGATACAGATGAGGATATCACAAAAATCCCTAATTTATTATTTCAAAGAACAAATGATAGACTATGAATTAGGGATTTCTATGATATCATCATCTAAATCTACATCTATTTTATTTACATTGGAATGCAGCCTACCGATATTGATACTGCACCGGCCGAGCATGATGGAGGCATCGATTCTAATGTGAATTGTAGTACTCAAGGTATACATTTTCTATTCAAAATTTGATTAATGAATATTTAGTACAAGCAAACATATTCAATTGATTAAGGTGGATTAGTTGTGATGATGAGACGCCCCATTTAGATGTTAACTATGACAATCTCTTGGTTTCAGGAAATGCAGAAGGAGAAGCCTAGTTCAATATGCAATCTTGCAAAATATGCACGAATATTTGGTGGAGTTCAAAAACACAATAGGGTTTCATTTTTTATAGAGGTCTTTAATTGCGTATTTTAAGTTATAAACCATCACAAAAATGTAAATGTGTTGTGTTTTTTCAACTCCACCTACTATCCATGCATATTCTACTTGTGTTGCACGCGCATTCTCAATTCAGAGTGGGAAAAATCTTATTTTTGATGTGAGGGAGAGAAGCCAAACATAAAGAACATGCAAATAAACATGACAGCTACAAAACATAAATTTAGGTATCACAATGACTGAGAAACATAAATGTAGGCATCATGGTCCCAATTGTTTGGAGACACAACATAATTGAATGCTATACCCAAAAAATGCAACACAACCACTACTCTTGTAGTTCTAAGTTGACACTGCGGATCCAAAAACCATATATAGATTCCTTATCTTTGGTTTTTGGATCCCGTAGTGTCAACTTAGAACTACAGGAGTAGTGGTTGTGTTGCATCATCTAGGTATACCACTCAATTATGTTGTGTTTCCAAAACATTGTGACCATGATGCCTACATTTATGTTTCTCAGCTATTATGTCCTAGGACCCCTTATGACCCTTTACGATGGTTTACAACCTCTAAGAATACATCTTAGAGGTCTTAAAATGTCGTAAAGGGTCATAAGAGGCTCCTAGGAGGGGCCAAATGAGTTTCCACCTTCACGTGGTTGGCCCCGTTAAGTAGAGAATGTTAATTAAACTATTCTCGAAACATAATTGTAGGCATCATGGTCACATTTTTTTGGAGACAACATAATTGAGTTGTATACCTACATGGAGAGCAATTTTTGCACCTCTGATTCCAAGTTGACATTGCGGGATGGATAACAACTTGGATCCGGAGGTGCAGAAGTTTCTCTCCATCGTTTGGGTATACCACTCAATTACATTGTCTCCAAAAAAATGTGACCATGATGCCTACAATTATGTTTCTCAGAGAATGTTAAACTATTCTTGAAACAAAGAGAAGCTCAAAGAGAAGCTGGAAATAACCAACAGAATGAGTGTGGACACCTGAAGATAAATATCAAATAGGGGAAAAGCACCTGCAACAACAGAGGCAATAGTTGTAGATACAGATGAGGATATCGTAGAAATCCCTAATTTAGTGTTTCAAAGAACAAATGATAGACTATAAATTAGGGATTTCTGTGATATCGTCATCTAAATCTACATCTATTTTATTTACATTGGAATGCAACCTGCAGATATTGATATTGCACCAGCCGAGCACGATGGAGGCATCGATTCTAATGTGAATTGTAGTACTCAAGGTATACATTTTCTATTTGAATTTTGATTAATGAATATTTAATACAAGAAAACATATTCAATTGTTTAAGGTGGATTAGTTGTGATGATGAGATGCGCCATTTAGATGTTAACTGTGACAGTCTCTTGGTTTTAGGGAATGCAGAAAGAGAAGCCTAGTTCAATATGCAATCTCAATTCATATACATAGGATATCAGGTGGAGTTGAAAAACACAACAGGGTTGCATTTTTTATAGAGGTCTTTAGTTGCATATTTTAAGTTGTAGACCATTGTGAAAATGTAAACATGTTGTGTTTTTTCAACTCCACCTATTATCTGTGCATATTCTGCTTGTGTTGCATGCTCATTCTCGATTCAAAGTGGGAAAAATCTTATTTTCGATGCAAGGGAGAAAAGCCAAACTCAAAGAACATGCAAATAAACATGACATCTAGAAAACATAAATGTAGGTATCACAATAGCTGAGAAACATAAATGTAGGAATCATGGTCCCAATTGTTTGGAGATACAACATAATTGAATGCTATACCCAGAAAATGCAACACAACCACTACTCCTATAGTTCTAAGTTGACACTGTGGATCCAAAAACCATATATAGATTCCTTATCTTTGGTTTTTGGATCCCGTAGTGTCAACTTAGAACTATAGGAGTAGTGGTTGCGTTGCATCGTCTGGGTATACCACTAAATTATGTTGTGTTTCCTAAACATTGCTACCATGATGCCTACATTTATGTTTCTTAGCTGTTGTGTCCTAGGACCCCTTATGACCCTTTATGACCATTTACGACCTCTAAGAATACATCTTAGAGGTCTTAAAATGTCATAAAGGGTCATAAGAGGATCCTAGGAGGGTCCAAATGAGCTTCCACCATCACGTGGTTGGCCCTATTAAGTAGAGAATGTTAAACTATTATCGAAACAAAGAGAAGCTCAATAATTTATTTTTGAATACCATTTTTTTTTCTTATCAAACCATTGAAACATTTAAATATCCTTTTAAACTGATATTAAAAATAAAATATTTAATCAACATTTACTTATAGATTTGTGTGCTTGTCTGAGTTTGATATGTAGATCTGCGTATCAAACTCAAACAAGCACACAAATCTGTAGGTAAACGAAGCTTTCTTAGTCAGTTTGATTTTTCTTGAGGCTGTGAATATACAGTACAATGAAAATGCTTTGTTCAATCATCATCATTTTTTTTTAACCAAAAAATATTTTTGGTCGATTTTTTAAACTTTAAATAACATTAATTTCAATGAGAATGCTATGCATTCAACGTTAATTTCATGGAATATTGGTCGAGTTTTTCGTCGCAATTTCGAAGTCAAGTTTGCCAAAGTTGGTCTCAATTTTGCCAACTTCATGCGATTAGTTCGATGAAGAGTCGGTCGATAAGTCGACTACTACTAAGGTCACAATTTTGACAATGGGTTTGCCTGTAGAATAATCGATGAAAAAAGATCGACCGCGATTTTAGTCGTCTATTCGACCAATTATTGTAGAAAATTTGACTAATTCTCATCGAAATTTAGGGCAAAATTTACTAAACTTAACTTAACTTAACCTAACTTAAATTCACTTAACTTCACTTAACTTAACTTCACTTCACTTCAGTTAACTTAACTTAACTTAACTTCACTTCACTTAACTTAAGTGAAGTGAAGTGAAGTGGGGTGAAATGAAGTTAACTTAACTTAACTTAACTTAACTTAACTTAACTTCACTTAACTTCACTTCACTTCACTTCACTTCACTTAACTTCACTTAACTTCACTTCACTTCACTTCACTTAACTTAACCTCCATTCACTTAACTTAACTTAACAAAATCTATATGTTTATACTCTAATATATTGAATCAAAATTATAACATTTTATAGTATGCTTTGCTTAAAAATAAATCATAATATTATTAATGTATTTTACATTTTTTATTAATACATTGTCATCCACACAAAAGGCAACTAATAATATTATAGTCGTATATGACATTATTAAATGTTACATTTTTATTATCATATATGATATTATTAATTAAATAAATGGTTAAGTAAATAAAACTATATAGTTGAATAACAATTTAAAATTTAACATTAGGTAAGTGTTACAATAATATATGACTCACATTGTTTAATTTCTTTACAATAGGGTTTTACATAATGTAAAATTTATTTTACCCTTTTCATTTTGGAGTTTGTATTCTCATTTATTATTTAAAATTTTTAAATTCGAGGCTGATTATATCTATTGATCATTTTCTATTTCTCATCGACCCTTTAATTTTCATCATTTTATCTATCTAAGGTCTGCTTATGCCAAGATCTACTAGAAACCTTAATCTACCTCTAAGAAGAAGTGACTACCTAAACTCTCATATGGATTCTCATTTATTGATCTATAGATCTGTATTGATGTTAATCATAAAAATCAATCTAATTTGATCAATTAAATTGATTTAAACTCCAACATCTAGGTATTTTTTTTCTTACATAGAGCTCAAATTTAATTTTCAATATTAAATTACAACACAACATTTGCAAGGATTATTATAGCAATAAAAAAAGGTCCATATGTCACATGAAATATATTGATGACAAATATAGATAATTTAATAAGAAAAATGACTCTTAAAACATGCTACAAAGAGGAACACATATATGAGAAAAGAAATATAAGCCAAATATTGTCTAAGTGAAGTGAAGGTAAGGTAAGGTAAGATAAGGTAAGGTAAGGTAAGGTAAGGTAAGGTAAGGTAAGGTAAGGTAAGTGAAGTGAAGTGAAGCGAAGAAAAGTTGAGTTGAGTTGAGTTGAGTTGAGTTGAGTTAAGTTAAGTGAAGTGAAATTAAGTGAAGTCAAGTCAAGTCAACTCAAGTCAACTCAAGTGAAGTGAAGTGAAGTGAAGTGAAGTTAGGTTAGGTTAGGTTAGGTTAAGTTAAGTTACACAAAGTTAACTAAAGTGAAGTGAAATTAAGTTAAGTGAAGTTAAGATAAGTTAAGTTACGTTTTAGTTAAGTGAAGTGAAGTAAGGACAAATATTAAAAGATAAGAATTTAATAACTATATAGAGGTGTAAAATTTAAGAATAAATATTAAAATTAATAATTAGAGCAGTTACGTAGAATAATTTTAGTAAATTTATTATATTTTATTAAGGATAATTATTTAATATAAAAATTATATATACTTATGGGACAATAATCATTTTTTTACTTTAATAAATTACTTTAATAATTGTATTATTTCCTAAAAATCCCTAATATGGTCCAAAACATATTAACCAATTAGTTTGAAGAAGAAACAATTTTAATGACTTTGTAACTTAAAAATTTGACATGTACACTTTAGAATAACCTTTAAAAAATTTAACCAAAAAAATACTCAGTTGTAATTGGTTTAGATAAAAAAAATTAAATAACTAATCAAGAAAACTCATTGTAGTAGTATATGCATATAGAAAATACTAACTAGCTTATATATATATATATATATATATATATATATATATATCCGCCAAGAGTAATCTTTCTCAAGGCACCTATTTTAATCAACCCTAACCCACACAAACCTTGCAATTTGATGAAAATAGGCACCTCAAGAAGTATTACTCTCGGTGTATTATATATATATAGGTATATATAAACTAGTAGCAGCCGCAACGCAACACAAAAGACATTTAATATTGTATATTTTTTTAAAATAAATGGTGCAAGGGTTATTGTTACGGTAATGGATGGGTTGGATTACATTTACAATTCTAGTATTAAGATAATGGTTGGGTCGAGGTTAAAGTTCCTTATACTATTACAATTAAGGTTAGTCAGATTATTAAGGTTAGTGTTAGGGGAACTGTTAGGTTACATTTAAAAAATTTGTTAGGGATACTACTTCTATTATGGTTAAGGTTAGTCATATTGTTAAGGTTTAGGTTATTAGTATGGATAGTGTTCCTATTATGGTTTAGGTTAGTGCTATTGCTAGAGTTAAGGTTAGTGTTAGGGGAACTGTTTGGTTACATTTAAGAAATTTGTTAGGGTTACTTCTCCAATTACGGTTAAGGTTAATGCTATTGTTACAATTAGGTTTAGTGTTAGCATAATGTTTAGGTTATATGTTGTAAATAGGGTTATTGTTAATTATATTATTCAGTATTTAGCTTGTTTTTTGTTAAATTTAAAACATTTATTAGGTTTCATGTTATTATTACGATTAAGGTTATTGATATTGTTAAGGTTAAGATTATTGTTAGGGTTAGTGCTCGTATTGCGATTAAGGTTAGTGGTATTGTTACACTTAAGGTTAGTGTTAGGGTAATTGTTACATTTTTTTTTTATGAAGGGGTAAAAGCACAAAGTTGTGGCATGTTTCAGACTAACTTATCAGCAAAACTAAATTTGAGTATTTCTAACTAAAAATTAATTTTAGTCAAACATATGGTCTAGCTAGATTAATTCTAGCTAAGTTAGATAAGTGCTTCAACTTTTCAAATTGGAAATGTCTATTAAATGCATGTTTTATACCAATTTGGGTCCAATTGCCAAATAAATAAAATTATTTCAGAAAAGTGTTATTTTAATAACTCCTACTCTTTTTAATAATATTTAATAAAAAATATAAAAATACCCTTTTGTAGAGCTCACAGTCAAGATTATCATCATATAAGTTTTATAGTATTTTGGTTAGATCTAATAAATTATAATTTCAAAATACTGGAAATAGATATTTTAACATTCATGTATCTTTTTATGTAGGTTAGTGCTATTGTGACACCTATGGTTAGTGTTAGTGCTATTGTTACACCTAAAGTTAGTGGTAGGGGAATTGTTAGGTTCCATTTAAGAAGTTTATTAGGGTTTGTGATATTATTACAGTTAATGTTATTGTTAGGGTTAGTGCTTGTATGATGTAGGAGCATCTTGGGTCTTGAGCAATCTTGCATCACCAAAATAGTTTATGTTTCATGTACCTGTCTGGCGTTTGTTTTAGCGCTGATGTTTCCATTGGTTCATGACTTACGAAGTTAATGTTATTCCTTGGACCTATTCTTGGACCTTTTCCTAAGAGCTCACATCCTAATTCATTTAGACTTGGAAGTTATCGCTATTTCCCTCTGGTATCAATTTACTGCTAGTTTTGCATGAGACGTGTGGTATTTTGCCTTGCACGGTTCCGTGTGGGGTAATTGGATCTTGCGCAGTTGAGGATATGTTCTTGGATCATGTGTGGACCTAAATGTAAATGTGTGTTGTGTTTTTTTGTTTCTAGCTTTAGTTTTGGTTTCTCCTCCTAAGTGGACCTATAATGTAATTAAATGCTTGACTGGTCGTCCTGTGGCTTTGTGAGCTATACATTTGAAGCTTGGGTTGTTGTAGAGGATAAAATTAGTTAGATTAGAAGTGAGTAAATAGAAGAACAAGCAGAAGGATGTGAATTATGATTATGATTTCATAAATTCATTGTATAAGGCCGGAACCCAGAAGGCCTCACAGTCGGACATGTTACTATTAATATAACATTTGTTCAAGTGTTGTTGCCAGTTGCTTGTCTCATATCCATTGTGTTTTACTACTTTCTTGCATGTTTTCATATTGCTTTCATGTGTAACTCTTCATAGGGCTTGTTGTGGGTTTAAGTAGAGTCAATTAACCCTGATTTTGCCTTTACCTTCCCTGCCCAGGCATCATTGTATTACGATTAAGGTTAGTGGTATTGTTACACTTAAGGTTAGTGTTAAGGTAACTGCTAGGTTTTTTTTTTTATGTGGTTTAGTGGTATTGTGACACCTATAGTTAGTGTTAGTGCTATTGTTACACCTAAGGTTAGTGTTAGGGGAACTTTTAGGTTCCATTTAAGAAGTTTGTTTGGGTTCGTGTTATTATTACAGTTAAGGTTATTGTTACGGTTACTACTCATATTAGGGTTAATGTTAGTGCTATTGTTACACTTAAGGTTAGTGTTAGGATAACTATTATAGATTCACATTTGGGGGCATAGCATATTTTATTTAAATGGTGTTATTGCTACACTTAAGATTAGAGTTAGGGGAACTTTTAGGTTATATTTTAGAATTTAGTTAGGGTTCATGTTGATATTATAGTTAAGATTATTGTTAGTGTTAGTGTTCCTTTTACAGTGAAGGTTAGTGTTATTGTTAAAGTTAAGATTAGTGTTAGGGTAACTGTTAGGTTTTTTTTTTAATGTGGGTTAGTGGTATTGTGACATGTATGGTTAGTGTTAGTGCTATTGTGACAGCTAAGGTTAGTGTTAAGGGAATGATTAGGTTACATTTAAGTAGTTTGTTTGTGTTTTTTAGAGTTACTGCTCCTATTATGGTAAAGGTTAGTGCTATTATTACATTTAAGGTTAGTTTTAGGGTAATTATTGTTATGTCATACATTTTAATCAGGTTTAGTGTTAATGATATTAGTTGGGTTGTGGTTGGATTTTGGTAACATTTAAGATTTTTGTTAGGGTTCGTGTTATTTTTCCGGTTAAGGTTACTAGTATAATTAAGGTTAAGGTTATTGTTAGGGTTAGTGCTCATATTACGGTTAAGGTCAGAGATGTTGTTACACTAAAGCTTAGTGTTATATTGGTAATTGTTATTACATTATATGTTGTAAATAGAGTTAGTGTAAAGGATATTATTAAAGTTAGGGTTGTGTTTTGGTTACATATTTTTCTGATAGGGTACTATATTTTATTATTATGGTTAAGGTTAATGATATTGTTAAGGTGAAGGTTATGGTTAGGGTTAGTGCTCCTCTTACAGTCAAGGTTAGTGTTATTTTTATAGTTAAGGTTAGTGTTACAGTAACAATTGAGTTATATGTTGTAATTGGGGTTAGTGTTAAGGATATTATTAAGGTTGTGGTTGTGTTTTGGTTAAATTTAAGATTTTGTTAGCATTCATGTTATTATTATGGTTAAGGTTAGTGATATCATTAAGGTTAATAAAAAATGTTATGGTTAGTGCTCCTATTACAATTATGGTTAGTGTTATTCTTACAATTAAGGTTAGCGTTAGGGTAATTGTTAGGTTATATGTTGTAATTAGGGTTTGGGTTACATTTTAGAATTATCTTAGCGTTCATTTTATTAATACAGTCAAGGTTATAATTAGGGTGTGCTGATTAAAAATACAAAAAGTATCAAAAGTTTGATATAGAGTATTCGATAATACTCATTATGGTTATTGTGAAGGATTGCATCTAGGCTTAGTTAGTATTAGTATTAATATTTAAGTTAAGATGAACTCTAGGATTTGTGTTAATTTTGTTGGATATTGCTACATTGAGTATTATTATATGTTCATGAGGTAGTGTAGGTAATATAGTTAGGGGTACATGTTAGGAATAAGGTGTCTCAACCTTGGATAATTCCTATTCTTATTATTTGTTTTGTAAATGTATTTTTTGCAAATAATGTAATTAAGTGTGAGTGTACATGTCTAGTTGGCATGTTGATGTGTCACTCCACTTGATGTGTTGGCATCTTGTGCATAAGGAGATCATGACTGAAACGGTCATGACAGATTCCTTTGACACGTAAGAACTATTTAAGGAATGTGCTATGACAGGTGTAAGAGCATCTTATGACTTGGGCCTATTTGGGCGCCCAAGAAGAAGTGGTTGGTGTGTGTAAGAGAATATGCCAAAAATAGGTTGGTATGACAGATTCTCTTACACTTCTCTTGTGACCATTATTTTTGGTGGATTCTATGACAAGCTTTCATAGTCTATTCTAGGGATGGACGCCTATTCTTGGGATTGCATGTAACAACTGTGTACATGTGGCTTTGTGCATGGGTCTTGGTGGTTGTGCCTATTTTTGGGTCTAGAGGAGTCTATATATATGATGTTGCTCCTATGGGAGAGATATAACAGAAATTTAAGTCTTGTTGGCTTTGTCTCTCATTTCCTGAAAGAACTTGCATTGCAAGTGTATTATAATCTTGTGTTGAAGATAATACATTGTGCAGGTTTTGGAGTGCTAGGGTTTTTTACCAAAAGGTTTTCCCCAGGGTATATCATTGTGTCATTCTCTATTTTTCTATATGCATTGTATGTGGTTGCAATATCTTTGTTAAAGTAGTTAACGAATCTGAAATTGTAAGGATTTATAAGAATTTGCACAGTACTCTCCTATAGAGATTAGCGTAGGAAGTTGTTTCCGCACCTGAGTTTCCTTACAGTACAATTAGGGTTAGTATTAGAGTATTTGATAACGATTATTATGGGTATGGTGAAGGATTTCTTGTAGACTTTGTTAATATAAGTATTAAGGTTTAATTAATACTCTTCTAGCTTTGATTGATTAGCTCTTCAAACTTTTGGTATTTTTATGCCATTTATATTTTCAAGTTTAGGTGTTTGCCTTTGTTTGCCTCCTGATTCGAGTAGTGTCATTTGAGGGCACTCGTGCATATTATAGTATTTTGTATCTTTGACTTCAGTATTTTTGGCCCTAGGGGCCTATTGATTTTTTTCCATGATGGGCATATGGCCGTCAAATTTAGGCTAGTGAAGTACTGACATCATCACTACCTCAGCACCTTTCAAATACCTTTTTTGGGCCCTCCAGAGCACCTATTGTTTTTTTCTCATAACTTGAGCATACGGTATCATTTTTTGGCAAATGAGATACCATTGGAAATCTTGTTCAAGGAAGGATCTATCTTTTTTTTTAGATTTTTGAATTTTTTCCTCCATTATTCGTACTAGGAGTTCAAAGATAGAGCTTCTTTTTTGTCTTCCATCTAGCGCAACTTGTGCTTTTATGCTCATATCTTGGGTATACGATGTCAAAATAGGGCAAATGAGATATCATCAGAAAGTTGGTTCCAAGCTCTATCTAGATATATAGGTTTAAATTTCTAATTTTTCTTTTTTGATGGTTTTTTTACTGTGAACTATAGATGTTCAATTTTTTACTTCAAGAGCTTTATCTTGCACATCTGGACTCCATTTTGGGAAAATGATATATATATATCTATGTGTGTAATAATTAAATAAATGGTTAAGTAAATAAAACTATATAGTTGAATAACAATTTAAAATTTAACATGAGGTAAGTGTTACAATAATATATGACTCACATTGTTTAATTACTTTACAATAGGGTTTTACATAAAGTAAAATTTAACCAATATTTGATACCAATATTTAACCACACGGGTAATAAAAATGAAGATTAACTGAAGAACTTGATACAGATTTATTGTTCAGTAACAATTCAAGGGTCATGTTGACTACAAATCTATATATATATATTGTTTTTTATTTATTTATTGGCAAAAATGGGTAGAGCCATTATATTTAATTAATATTTAAGTATTAATAACAATAAATTGCTTCAGGATGCTCCTAAGGGATTGAAGAGGGAAGAAAACCCTCATTCCTCACCCTGACAGAGTTATGTATATGTATATGAAACTAGCCACCAAAATAGACAATACATAATAGTATCCCCAAAAACTATGTAGATAAAAACTAATGAGCAGGAAAATTTCCCATATCCCCCTTGCTTGAAATCACTGTCACAAAGCTGGCGAAGGTGAGCTGAAGCACTGGGAGATGAAGACCTGGTGAAATCTGAGAAGAATTTCCAATGAATGAAGAAACATCTAGTGATCAAACATAGAAATTTGACAGAAAAGTGAAGATCATTTGAGAATGGCATATGAGCCACCATCTTGCAAATTATTAAATGGCAAGGATTAATGATCTTTGAGTAGCCAGATCCCATTCTGAATTTACTGTTGAGACCACTCCCATAGAAAATAACATCACAGTTAGTACTCAATACTTGGCAGAAAATTAACACTTAAAATCACATTATTCCATTAAAAATTTAGGCACCAAGTCCCATGGGAGTATAGTGTAGTTATTGTCATTATTAATTTCATCCATTTGCACTCTCCTATTAGAAAGCCAATCTGCAAATTTATTTTCTTCTTTGTAATAGTGTGACATTTTATACGAAGAGAAGAGAGAGAGAGAGGATGTTAGAATAACTGAGAGGGGGGTTGAATCAATTATATCAATTATCCTATAGTCCCAAATACAAAGATGTAATACTCAAAACAATTTCAACAAATTCTGCAACTCAGTAACATAAACTATTAAATTTTTTGTTCCTTTTACTGATTACCAATTAACTAACTCATTGTGATTACTGACCAAATCAAATATGTAGTATGTAAAGTATGAAAATAAAAAACTCATCATAGAAACACATAACACAATGATGTAACATGGAAACCCTTCTAAGGGAAAAACCACTTGGGACCAGTAACCCAAAATAATTTTCACTCTTATGAAATGAGCTCGGTGAAGAGCTAACCTTGTTAAAGATTATAAACACACTATTAGGTGTGACCTTGTTAGAGGATTTAAGATTAATAGTTAACTTTTGACCAGCATTCACTATGGGGTCAATAAGATAACAATGTACATTCCTTGAATGACATAGGGGCATAACATAAGATGGTTAAGTCCACTCGGTTAGGAGATTTTTCGTATCAATGGTTAAACTGAAATAGTAGTTGATCTGATTACAATACAACTCAATTTATAGATGTTTAGATCTATTCTAAGCCCATACAAATCCTCTGATCAATATTTCAATTCACTTCCTTAACTTACTTTCACTCGATAATAGTTCTCTGGTGCTTGGTATTGTTCTGCAGTTTGGTTCTCCTTCAACCAGTCTGATCAGGCATGCATGAAACTGTATTCATGCAAAATCTCTGTAGTCTTCTTTCTTATGACATGTTTCAATAAAGAAACTTATATCTCTTATATAGATAGATAAACCATTTTCATATCAACCATCATATTTTTTCCCTTATTCTCCTTCGTTGATTTTTCCTCGTAAACCTTCCTTGGCAATTGTGTCAATAACACATTTCAATTCCATCCTTAAGATCTTCTCCAAATTTTGTCATCCGTGAATCTCATAAAAAACTTTATCCTCTATCTTGAAATCATAACAATTTCCAACTTGTTACCTTCATTTTTCTCAGATCCCGGTTTGGTCAGTAGAAGTCTTTAAGTTGAACTTGAACTTGAACTTTGTTAAGTTCGTTCAACTTCAAGTTCAACCCATTACTGCTTTTGAATCTTAAAATGCTCATGGTTGCCTATCCCTCAAAAAGTATGTCGGTCTCAAAGATGAACCTAAACTTGAACCTAGTCCTGAACCTTAAGTTAGTTCAAGTTCAAGTTCACGTTTGTAATATGATAACTTATACACGGAGAATTCGGCGGGATTGTTTTCTTTTCCAAATAGAAGGTTTCCATTTTGTAGCACTCTAAGTGTTTATTAAGTTTTGGAAATTGTTGTACAAAGATGCTCTCATTCAACTAGATGGCTCATGCATGTGAAAGATTGGAAATGATAGTTGACGGCATGTCGTAGAGGGAGTCATTAATATCTAGATATGGTGATCAGGGATTTTCCTTGGGAATTGAGTTATTCATGCTGAAATAGCTAGTGAATTAATTAAGCTCAGCCGGACATGTCCAATCAATCACTCTTCCATTAAAACATTTATTATGGACATGCTTTGAAGATTTGTTAATGATCCTACAAGGCATTTGTGAATAAATGAAGAATGATTAAGGCTTTTCCGTTAGTTATTTTGTCTGGAGAAGGAGAAGGACCAACAGAATTGGGATTGAGAAATTTGTAGAAAGCTGGTGCATAGTACATTGGTGAGTTATCTTTCCCCTTTGCAGTTTCAATTTTCAGAGGCTCTCTTTGTGTTGCAAATCTTTTCTATTCATATTTGGTAAGATGTCATTGTTCCATCAAAAAATTTTGAAAGAGGAGAGTAGAACCCTCTTGTTAGTTTCTCTTCTAGACATAGGGGATACCTTCTTGTTGAATACAAACCTAGGAGAACTTTGTGATAGAGCCTGAAATTCTTCCGAGGGTTCTTTTTCTAGGAAATTAGTAGGAAGTGGTCTTCTAGAAGCTGTTGAATTTCCTCTAGCTCTCATTTTCCCCTAACTGGTATTGGAGTGTGCTAACAAATATGACACTAAGAATAGATGTATTAAGGATGCGTTAGGAGAAATCTTGGTCAAAATCAATCAAGAGACATTAATGGCGGCCCTATGAATTCCATACAAAGAACCATATGAACCATGGACCTATGAGGAAGCAGATCATGTGTATGAGGTCGATAAGAAAAAATATAGCTCCTCGATAGCCTAGGTATGGCTTGTGAAACCAGCGAAGGGAGGATCCAGGTTACCAAAGCCACTGACAATTGAACACTTCCAAAAAGATATAGCCGATATGGTGCTTCTTCTGAATAGGGTGAAAGGAAATCCCCATGCATTTAATTGGGAAAATTGGATGTACTATTTCATCCAGAAAATTATAGAAGGGGATAAATTTATTAATTGGGCTGACTTGATAGCTAAAAAGCTCCACAAAGAACTCTTAAACGTGACAAATTTGACTACATTTTATATGTCTTCCTACCTTGTTTATGTCTTAGCATGTTGCTGATCCTGGGAAGGGTTACCTCACGAATTGTGGACAAGTGATATGAGGATATATGATTACTTCACATGCTTATAAAAGGAGAAGTTCTCCAGTGTGTTCAAAACTATAAATGACAGATTTTTAGGAAGGTTGGTTTTTGAGATGAGAGGAAAAGAAAATTGCAGGCTTTCTGAGGAAGCTAAGTAGGTGATTAATGTTTATGGCTGTCATTTTATATAGTTTCCAAGATTTACTTATCTTACAATTGGAGCTTTTGATCAGGAACCCCTACAGCTCCCTAGATTTTGTTTAGATGATGTAATCTTAATGGAGCTATGTAGACAACTTGTTCTAGTTAAAAAAAAGGCTGGGACCCCAAAGAAGTCCTCGAGTGTTCTCTTCCCTATTGAGTTAGGGTACTATAGATGCAGAAACTTCCAAGATGCTATGGCTATCAAAGAAGAATTAGATGCCTTTTGTTTACAAACCTATACTCCCAGGGTTAATTTTGATTATAAAGGCTTTGTAGGAGAAAATCTCAATGTCCCAGCAACATTCATGTACATCCCTAAGTTAGAAGACTATTGGGCCAACTGTTCTGATGAACTAGAGGTAAGGAAAAGACTTTGGTCCCATCTAACTCTAAAGTAGATCATCACCTTCAAGCTAGAGATGGATATAGATGGGATAGAGGAAGACAGTGAGGTTGATGTTGTAGATTCCCAATACTCAGAGAAGGTTGAATCCCTCCCAATTCTTGAGTTAGATTGGAAGGAGCTGGAAGAAGGTGATTTGCATAAAATAATGAAAAGGGTGATCGAAAGAACAAAAGCATGGTTGGTGAAGAAAAGAATCCCTATTGCTCCTTTGCAATCAGCAAAGAAACAAATAAAAACCAAGAAGAGGAGTTCAACCAAGAGAACTTCTATTTTAACTAACTTAAGTGTTGGTCAATCTTGTGTAGGAAAAGCTAAACCTGAAGTCAAACATGAACTTGAACCAATTTCTTTACAAGTTCAAGTTCAACAACAGCCTGAACCTGAAGTCCGAGTGACCAGATCAAGTCAAAGGGTAAAAGAAAAGGTTCAGAGGTAGAGAGTTACTCCCAGTGTCATTATGGATTTAGATTCATCAGACCTTGATCCAAAGGCAATTTTAGTTGAAGACCACAGAGTACTCAAGATGGCCGATGATCAACAGATGCAAAAGGAAGCAGAAAATACTCTGAAAGACTCGCTAGCTCTGTTGAGTAACTATGATACCCAAGAGAAATCCTCTACTACCCCACCATGGTTGGAGACCCCGATAGCTAAGAAAAGGAATATGGTTCCTTTATCAGTACCCATTGATGATGTAGTAAGAAGGTATCTGGGAAAATCTTCTAAGGTTAAGAAAATGAAAATGGAATCAAGAATTGGTTTTGATGAAAGCAACAGTCACTAGATGGTAGAGATTGTGAAGCCTACGGAGGACAAAGCTGAAGGAGAGGCTTCAATCCAAAATTTTCAAATATCCAAGGTGGATTTAGGGAGAGATACCAGAGCTGCTGATATGAGGTTTTTTGAGGTATCAAACAAGAAAATTGCTAGTAGAGTCTGGAAGGATGCCAAGGACAAATAGGAAATGAAGGAGGCTATGAAGAGTATGACCCAGTATATCAATGCCATTCAACATCCTAAACCTTTCCCTCTGAGTGAGATGCCAGCCTCTATTGACATGAAATCCCTTGATAATCAATGGTTTCTTAACCAAGTTCACAGAAGTAAAGTGGTGAGAAAAGCATTTGAAGATTGGGTGGAGCACGTAAAAGTAGAGGTTTTCAAGTAGCTAAGTCATCTGGATCAAACCCACAAAGAAGGAGATCATCTGGTAAAGAAAGTAGAAGCCAGCATTGAAGAATGGGAATTAGAAAAGACTACTTGGACCAAAGAGATCCACTGGATTGAATAAGTTGAAGAGTACGGCTTGCAGAAGTTTCTCATGGAGAGGTCAGTACCAGGACTGGATGACTCAATTATTTATGTTATAAAAGAATGCAAAGAATGGAGGAATGAAGTTGTGGCTATGGGAATCTCTGAGGTAAAAGATCTCATGAAGGGGCTAAGAAAAATCAAAGAAATCATTTCTAATGATATAAATTGGATTGATGAGTGGTGCCAGGAAGCTCAAGAGGCATCAAATAAAATGGTTGAATAGGTAATCAAAGAGGTAAACACTTGGTTCAGCGAGCTCAAAAGGATGAAGACACCTATAGATGAACATTTCACAAAGATTGCCCAAATGGAATCGATGATGATCCTTTAGCAAAATCATTTAGTTATGCACACAAAGAAGACAGCTGAGATTAAAAGGGAGAAAGAAGTCTAGAAACAGAGGATTGATTTTATCAATTTTCCACATCAACCAGTAATATCCGTGTTCAATGCCACATTCGAAGATTGGAAGGTAGCTCGACTTGCAGTGACCTCAACTCCTTAACCATCGGAGACACTTGGCAATTTTTGGAAGGAATTTTTGCTCCTAGTCCAGTTTTTATGCTTAATGCTTAGGATAGTTATTAGAATTAGAAAGATTTACTTTCAAGTAAGACAATTTTACTAAGTTAGTTGTTGAAGCCCTGCATGGCTATTTATGCAAAAAAATTTAACTGTTTAAGGGTTCAGCTCTCTGAGTTTGAGAGAAATTATTTTCTAAGAACTTTACTTCAATTTTTTTGAATACTAATATTACAGAATGTATGGAATATCTTATGGTGTTGTGTATATGTCTAAGCTTTTAAAATGATAAATACTTCTATTTATCTGATGTGATTTATTTTCTTGTGGAAATAAGTTGTGTTGAATGAAGCTTAGCTATGATATGGATGGATTCTATGCTTAGAAGTGACAGAGAGAATTGTTATTGAAGTTCAGATTTAAGAAATTCAAAGTTTGAGATTGTGATAGAAGTAGATATTTTCTCTAAAGTTTGCACATTCCTTTCCATGTTGTTGGACTAAATGTTCTCCTTAAGTGTTTTCTGGTGAAAAGCACACATGATGTTATTTTTCTATGCTTGATAAGATCATATTGAAGATCTTTCTAGAAGGTAGTTGCACCTTGTAATTTGCAGAGAGTTTGCTTTAGCAACTCATTTGTTAGTGTTAAGATTCTTCTCTTTTTCATTCTTTAAGGAGGTTTGAAATTGATTTAAAGAAGAGGGAAAAAACTGTATGCTAACATAGCTCATCATTTTATGTCACCTAAACTAAGCATTTAATACTTTCATCCATACTCGGTTAAAAAAGAAATGTGTTGGTGAATACAAGCTCAGTTAATACTATAGCTCGGTATACAAAACATTGTCTTGGTGTGTACTAAAGTCTTCATTTACCGACCACATTGTCTTGTACTATTTTGCATCCTTCTTCATAATAGACTAATGCAACATAATCAAGTTGACAATATGAAATCATAGACTCATCAACAAGTTACCCAAAGTATTCCTTATCCTTATCTGTCATATCCATCTTTCTCCATGTAGATATCTCAGTTCTTCATCTTTTCTCTCTTTTATAGATGTTCAGATGTTTGTAACTTACATGATAAGTACTTTCAAAACTAGTTGACATCAATGACAACATAATGAGTGATTTAATTATCTTACATATCATTTTAGTAACTCGGTGATCTCTAATCACTGATATTCAAGTCATTCAGGTTTTTAATCAGTTTTTGTTCATAAGAAGACTCCAAACCTCTTCAAGGATGTATTGTAGGTCCCAGCTAACTACCTTTTTGGACATGAGGGATGAAGTTATAATTTGTGAATCACACTCAATATAGATATCCTGAATGCCCAGTTGAATGACCAAACTAATACCGAGCACCAAAGGCCTTGCCTCCACCATGTTATTTGAACCATCTAGTGTTTTGCAGTATGGAGCTTGTACAATTGATCTATCTGATTTGCAGAAAACAAAGCCAATCCCTGATCTGCCTAGATTTCCCTTAGAAGCACAGTCAAAATTCAATTTAATAAATGGTGAGTCAGGGGGATGCTACTTAATATCTCTTCTACTTTTTTTTTTGGAAAGTTTTCCAATCGGAGTCCCTTTGAAAGGGATGTTAACAAGCTTCCAATTATTGAACACATAATTTTCAAAAGAAGTGAATGTGGAGGATAATTTTTTAACCCTGGAGACATAAGTGTTAACCATTTCAGAGGTGTATTTTCCCACCAACTGACACACCTGATCCATAGACGATCTTTGACCTCTATAAATGATCAAATTCCTTTCCCACTAAATACACCCTATTATTGTTTTAGGAATGACTCTCCAAATGATGGTAAAAAATAATCATGATATAATAAAGGCCACTGTTGTAAAAGAAGTTTTAGTGAACAAGGTAATGGACCCTGCCACCCAAGCTTATTTAGAGTCCAAGACCAAATACTGCGAGAAAAATCACAACCAATGAGAAAATGATCTGAATCTTCAGTTACCTTAGCACATAACAGACAATCAAAAGTCTCTGCTATCCCAAGATGTTTAAGATGTGCACTAGACAAAATTCTATCATGAATGGTTGTCCAAAGGAAGGCCCCTACTTTAGGAAGGACTGCATCATGCCAAGCATATTTGAAGAATGGGTCAAAAGAGTCATAATTAGATACCAGGAGTTTATAACCATCCTTTATTGTATATTTCCCACTCTTACTTTTGGTCCAAATAAGAAAGTCTAGTGCCTTATGTGTATGAATGGGCCTCTGAGCTAAAGTATTGGTCATTCTTTCCTTATCATTTTGAGAGAGAGAAAGCTCTTTGAGGTCTCTCCATTTGGTCATCCTCCCACTCCAATCAATATAATCTACCACTTTGGTGCCCCAGTACTATTCCATAATCTGCCTAGCTGGCTAAAGATTTTGAAGACAAGACAGTTGAGAAAGCCCATTCAATCAATCCAACCAAAATATGGATTTATTGTCTGAATTAATGACCCAAGAAAGATATGGTAGGATAATGGCCCTAAACTTAACAATGAAGTTCCACATTACTGACCCTAAAGGGGGATTTTGTATTGTGAAGATTCTCTCAAGATTGACAGAATCAAGATACTTGGTTCTTATAATGTTAGCCCAAAGAGTGTGAGGATTCTCATAGAGTTTCCAAGATAGTTTAGCCCCCAAACTGATATATATATTAATAATATCATATCTGATAATAAAAATGACACATTTAATAATGTCATATACAACTATAATATTATTAGTTTCCCTTTGTGTGGAGGACAATGTATTAATAAAAAATGTAAAATACATTAATAATATTATGATTTATTTTTAAACAAAGCATACTATGAGATGTTATAATTTTGATTCAATATATTATAGTATAAACATATAGATTTTGTTAAGTTAAGTGAAGTGAATTCAAGTTAAGTTAAGTTAAGTTAAGTTAAGTTAAGTGAAGTTAAGTGAAGTCAAGTCAAGTTAACTTAACTTAACTTAACTTAACTTAACTTAACTTAACTTCACTTCACTTCACTTCACTTCACTTAACTTAACATGACTTAACATAACTTAACTTAACTTAACTTAACTTAACTTAACTTAACTTAACTTCACTTCACTTCACTTCACTTCACTTCACTTCACTTCACTTCACTTCACTTCACTTAACTTAACATGACTTAACATAACTTAACATAACTTCACTTAACTTAACTTAACTTAACTTAACTTAACTTAACTTAACTTAACTTAACTTCACTTCACTTCACTTCACTTCACTTCACTTAACTTCACCTAACTAAAATTAACTTCACTTAACTTAACTTAACTTAACTTAACTTAACTTCACTTCACTTAACTTAACTTAAGTGAAGTGAAGTGAAGTTGAGTTAAATGAAGTGGGGTGAAATGAAGTTAAGTTAAGTTAAGTTAAGTTAAGTTAAGTAACTTAACTTAACTTAACTTAACTTAGCTTAACTTAACTAGGTATGTGCAAGATCATGAGGGGCCAAAGTATGCCCTTAAGTGGCAATGAAAAATCAGCAAATTAGGGTTAGTCAACTTGATGTGAAAATTTCAACTAGCTATCAACCTAATATCAAAATGTTGTAAGAATAGAATATGTAGAAAATTGAATGTAGTTTCTAAACTACTAGGCTTTTTTTGAAAAAAAGTTAGTATGATTGGTGAAAAGTATAGATTTCAATCTAGGAGTACAAAATTTTTTAGAAAAAAATAAGAAGTAGGTGTATGTCTGACCACCGTTATTATAATCAAATGATAATATTTTATTATAAGATTTTATATATAAGTAGTAGACTCATGCCCGAATGTGACGCATATTTTTTTGTAATTTTATTCCAAAAAAAATTAATTATGAATTTTCTGCTACAATGTTTTTAGAATTAAAAAACTCTCATGTCTGACCACCTTAACTCATTCAAAACTTTAAAAAATTCAAATGACCCCTTTGGACACACTTGAGCATTCAAATATGTCAAAAGGGGTCATGGTGACTTTCTAGGGGTCCTAGTATGCCTTATCATGCATTAGGACCCCTAAGAAGTCCCCATAACCACTTTGGACACATTGGAATGCTCAAGTGTGTCCTAAGGGGTCCTACGACCCCTTCAGACACACTTGAGCATTCAAATGTGTCAAAAGGGGTCATGGGGAATTCCTAGGGGTCCTAGTATGCCTTATCACACATTAGGACCCCTAGGGAGTCCCCATGACCCCTTTCGACACATTGGAACCCTCAAGTGTGTTGTAAGGGGCTGTAGGACCCCTTACGACACACTTGAGGGTTCCAATGTGTCGAAAGGGGTCATGGGGACTTCCTAGGGGTCCTAGTATGACTTATCATGTGTTAGGATGCCTAGGAAGTCCCCATGACCCCTTTGGAAACCTTGGAATGCTCAAGTGTGTCCTAAGGGGTCCTACAACCCCTTCAGACACACTTCAACATTCAAATGTGTCAAAAGGGGTCATGGGGACTTCCTAGGGGTCCTAGTATGCCTTATCACATGATAGGACCCCTAGGAAGTCCCCATGACCCATTTGGATACATTGTAATGCTCAAGTGTGTCCTAAGGGGTCCTACGACACCTTCAGACACACTTGACTATTCAAATGTGTCAAAAGGGGTCATGAGTACTTCTTAGGGGTCCTAGTACACCTTATCACGCATTAGAGCCCCTAGGAAGTCCTCATGACCCCTTTCAACATATTGGAACCCTCAAGTGTGTCCTAAGGGGTTGTATGACCCCTTTGAACACACTTTGAGTGTTCAAATGTGTCTAAAGGGGTCGTGGGGACTTCCTAGGGGTCCTAGTATGCCTGATCACACGTTAGGACCCCTAGGAAGTCCCCATGACCCCTTTGGACACATTGGAATGCTCAAGTGTGTTCTAAGGGTTCCTGTGACCCCTTCAAACACACTTGAGCATTCAAATGTGTCAAAAGGGGTCATGGGGACTTCCTAGGGGTCCTAGTATGCCTTATCATGTGTTAGGACCCCTAGGAAGTCCCCATGACCCCTTTTGACACATTGGAACCCTCAAGTGTGTTGTAAGAGGTCCTACAACCCCTTCGGATACACTTGAGTATTCAAATATCTCAAAAGGGGTCATGAGTACTTCTTAGGGGTCCTAGTATGCCTTATCATGCGTTAGGACCCCTAGGAAGTCCCCATGACCCCTTTAGACATATTGGAATGCTCAAGTGTGTCCTCAGGGGTCCTAGGACCCCTTTTAACACACTTGATCATTCAAATGTGTCAAAAGGGGTCATGGGGACTTCCTAGGGGTCCTATTATGTCTTATCACACATTAGGACCCCTAGGAAATCCCCATGACCCCTTTGGACACATTGGAATGCTCAAGTGTGTCCTAAGAGGTCTTACGATGCCTTTAGACACACTTGAATGTTTAAATGTATCAAAAGGGGTCATGAGGACTTCCTAGGGGTCCTAGTATGCCTTATCATGTGTTAGGACCCCTAGGAAGTCCTCTTGACCCCTTTCAACACATTGGAACCCTCAAGTGTGTCCTAAGGGGTCCTACAAACCCTTTAGACACACTTGAGCATTCAAATGTGTCAAAATGGGTCATGGGAATTTCCTAGGGGTCCTAGTATGCCTTATCACATGTTAGGACCCCTAAGAAGTCCCTGTGACCCCTTTGGACACATTGGAACACTCAAGTTTGTCCTAAGGGGTCATGGGGACTTCCTAGGAGTCCTAGTACACCTTATCACATGTTAGGACCCCTAGGAAGTCCACATGACCCCTTTCAACACATTGGAACCCTCAAGTGTGTCTTAAGGGGTCCTAAAACCCCTTCAGACACACTTGAGCATTCAAATGTGTCAAAAGGGGTCATGGGGACTTCCTAGGGGTCCTAGTATGCCTTATCACATGTTAGAACCCCTAGCAAGTACCCATGACCCCTTTTGACATATTGGAGCCCTCAAGTGTGTTGTAAGGGGTCCTACAACCCCTTCAGACACATGTGAGCATTCAAATATGTCAAAAGGGGTCATGGGGACTTCCTAAGGGTCCTAGTATGCCTTATCACACATTAAGACCCCTAGGAAGTCCCCATGACCACTTTGGACACATTGGAATGCTCAAATGTGTCCTAAGGGGTCCTACGACACCTTTGGACACACTTGAGCATTCAAATGTATCAAAAGGGGTCATGAGGAATTCCTAGGGGTCCTAGTACACCTTATCCTATGTTATGATCCTTAGGAAGTCTTCATGACCCCTTTCGACACATTGGAACCCTCAAGTGTGTACTAAGGGGTCTTACGACCCCTTTGAGCACACTTGAGCATTCAAATGTGTCAAAAGGGGCCATGAGGACTTCCTAAGGGTCCTAGTATGCTTTATCATGCGTTAGGACCTCTAGGAAGTCCTCATGACCTTTTTGGACACATTGGAACCCTCAAGTGTGTCATAAGGGGTCCTACGACACCTTTGAACATACTTGAGCATTCAAATGTGTCAAAAGGGGTCATGGGGACTTCCTAGGTGTCCTATATGCCTTATCACACATTAGAAGCCCTAGGAAGTCCTCATGACCCCTTTTGATACATTTGAATGCTCAAGTGTGTCCCAAGGGGTCATGAGGACTTCCTAGGGTTCCTAGTATGCCTTATCACATGTTAGGACCCCTAGGAAGTCTGCATGACCCCTTTCGACACATTGGAATCCTCAAGTGTGTCCTAAAGTGTCCTATGACCCCTTGGGACATAGTTGAGCTTTCAAATATGTCAAAAGGGGTCATGAGGACTTCCTAGGGGTCATAATATGCCTTATCACATGTTAAGACCCCTAGGAAGTCCTCATGACCCCTTTCAACACATTGGAACCCTCAAGTGTCTCCTAAGGGGTTGTACAACCCCTTCAGACACACTTGAGCATTCAAATGTGTCAAAAGGGGTCATGAGGACTTCCTAGGGGTCTTAGTATGCCTTATCACATGTTAGGACCCCTGAGAAGTCCTCATGACCCCTTTCAACAAATTAGAACCCTCAAGTGTGTCCTAAGTGCTCCTACAACCCTTTGGGAAACACTTGAGAATTCAAATGTGTCAAAAGGGGTCATGAGGACTTCCTAGGGGTCCTAGTATGCCTTTTCATGCATTAGGACCCCTAGGAAGTCCCCGTGACCCCTTTCAACACATTGGAACCCTCAAGTGTGTCATAAGGGGTCCTACGACCCCTTTAGACACATTTGAGCATTCAAATGTGTCAAAAGAGGTCATGGGGACTTCCTAGGGGTCCTAGTACATCTTATCACATGTTAGGACCCCTAGAAAGTGGCCATGACCCCTTTCAACACATTTTAACCCTCAAGTGTGTCCTATGGGGTCCTACAACCCCTTCAGACACACTTCAACATTCAAATGTGTCAAAAGGGGTCATGGGGGCTTCCTAGGGGTCCTAGTATGCTTTATCACATGTTGGGACCCCAAGAAAGTCACCATGACCCCTTTCGACACATTGGAAACTCAAGTGTGTCCTAAGGGGTCCTACAACCCCTTGGCACACACTTGAGCATTCAAATATGTCAAAAGGGGTCATGAGGACTTCCTAGGGGTGTTAGTATGCCTTATCACGCATTAGGACCCCTAGGAAGTCCTCATGACCCCTTTTGACACATTGGAACCCTCAAGTGTGTCCTAAGGGGTCCTATGACCCCTTCGAACACACTTGAGCATTCAAATGTGTCAAAAGGGGTCATGGGGACTTCCTAGGGGTCCTAGTATGCCTCATCATGTGTTAGGACCCCTAGAAAGTCTCCATCACCCCTTTGGACACATTTGAATGCTCAAGTGTGTCCTAAGGGGTCCTATGACCCCTTCAGACACACTTGAGCATTCAAAAGTGTTGAAAGGGGTCATGGGGACTTCCTATGGGTCCTAGGTGCCTTATCACACGTTAGGACCCCTAGAAAGTCCCCATGACCCCTTTCGACATATTAGAACCCTCAAGTGTGTCCTAAGGGGTCCTACGACCCCTTCGGACACACTTGAGCATTAAAATGTGTCAAAAGGGGTCATGGGGACATCCTAGGCATCAAACGTTCTTACATCAATTTTTATGCCACTGTTAGTTTCTAGAACAGATGATGACATCTACTTATTCAGTATAGTCAAACTGTCAAAATTACAAGTTGTCTATAGAAAAATCCCATGCTAGATACTTTCAAGAGGACTTGGGCTGAAATTGTCTGTCATCAAATCAACCATCCAGGGATTTTTTCAAATACATTATATATATATATATATATATATATATATATATATATATATATATATATATATATATATATATATATATATATATATATATATATATATATATATATATATATATATATATATATATATATATATATATATATATACCTCTTTTTATTTATAAAAGTTCAATTTTTTCATTTACTCCCATCATTTTTTCATGTACCCAATAGAATCGGGTACCCAATTATTTCTTGGTATAACTTTGACCAAAATATTCCCTGTCCCCACATACCAGAGAAGCATGGGATTTCAGACTTTTTTCACAGGTGGAAAAAAAAATGTGATTTGGGGCCCATTTTTTGTTTTTTGTCAACTTGTGGTCTGACCATGGGAAGTAGCAGGCGTCAAAAGGCCAAATGCAAGAGGAAGGTGACCGATGAAGAAATTCAAGCATATAGGCAAAAAGATAGGGAAAATCGCCGAAGAAGGAGAGAAGGTATGTTAAACATTAATCAAGGTGACCCCGTAAATGTAGTTGCAAGTGAAGAGGATGTTGAATTTGAAAATAATATAGAAATTAATTTTGTGAATAACACTATATGGAGTGAAGATGAAAATGTAGAGATGGAGAATGAAAATGTAGACTTGGGGAATGAAAACATAGATTTGGGGAATGACAATGAATGGAATGAAGATGAAAATGTAAATGGAGATTGAAAATGTAGACTTTGAGAATGAAAATGTTGCACAAGAACCATATGAACATTACACATCTCCAAATTAAATGCGAAATGAAGTCCCTTGCAATAAAGATAATCAATCTTCAAATTCGGGGCGTGAAAGAACACCTAAATGGTTAATTGAAATTGAGGAGAACATTATGAATAATTGGGAAGGAAAGAGGTCACATAGAACTATTAGGTTGTGGGCTTCAAGACTTTATGATCAATTTTTTGAAAACAAGACATTGGTTGAGCAATGTCAAATTTTTGTGTAGTTGTTAAAGATGCAAAAGATTAGACCTATGCTTGTGAAATTGAAGATTTGTGTGAACAAGAAAATGGAGAGAAATGCCATTATTGTGAAGAATCTTTTCAATGCTCTTAATAGCATTGGGAATACTAGCAAAGAAAAAGACAAGAGAGTTGCTCGGAGGGTTATTACAACCTCCTTAGTAAGTCATCAGTTGAGAAAGGCTCGTTTCATGAGACAAACTTGTCTTGACTTCAATATAGACCATAAAACTTTGGGTAGAGCACTTGCAAGAAGAGAAAGACTTGATGATCCACTTCAAATTGATACATGGGCTTATGGTGGGAGACCTCCACATTTCGATAAGAAGCTAACAGATGTTGTCAAGTATGAAATTCAACAATTTTGGGATGCTAACTCAAGAGTGTCACCAAATGTGAAGGATGTCTTGAAGTTGAGAGTTGGCAATCAAGACCGTACTCCACATCCTCAACATTATGTGGAGGTAAGTCAAACAATGTTGTATAAAAAATTTTGTGAGACACATCCAACATTGAAAATATCACAAAGGTCTTTTGAATCTGTGAAGCCATTTTATTGTGTACCCCTTAAGATTCAAAATACATGTTGTTGCAAATATCATGTTGAGTTTTCAATGCATCATGAATTATTACAGTCCATTCATTCTACTTTGCATACTAATGAAATTCTAGAGGATTGCGGTGCAAGTGGTCTTCCCAAATCATCAAGAGACTTGATAGATCAATTTTTATGTCAAAGAGATGATGGTTGTTTATTTTATAAAAAAGATTGCTTAAATGCCAAGTGCTCAGAATGTGGTGGCTTGTCCAATTTTAGGACATGTTTTCATGAGGGTTTGGAACATAATTTTGGAAAGACACTCGTCCAAAAAAAGGTATATGAAATAGTGAAATATACATTGAAGAGTGGAGGTGAAGGCTCTAGATGTGAGTTAGTTGCAAAAGAATCCAATGTTGCTGATTTTATCTCAGATTTCAAGACAAATCTTTTTTACAAGTATGCAAGGCATAGTCATAGGTCTCAATGGTTGGATCAACAATTCAGGATGTGTAAGGACACTTTCCCCATTGGAACTATTATATCCATTGTAGACTTTTCGGAGAACTATACATTGCAGCCCCAAAATGAGACTCAAGCTCAATATTACAATTCCATTCAGGTTTCTATTTTTGTACACATCACATATAGACATTCCCCTGATAACACAAAAGATGAGTGAAAGATAATCAGAGAGTACCATTTTTATATGAGTGATGATAGGTCTCACTCTCATGATTTTGTTCAACATTGTTTCCAGAACTATTTTGACTTCTTGCAGGAAAATGGTATTGCTATGGATAGGCATCTCATTTGGTCGGATAATTGCACTGGTCAATTTAGAATTCTAGAATATTTTATTGGTTGTGTAGAGTGCATGTGGAGAGAGGTGTACCTCATATTTGGAGTTTTTTTGAGTCAGTGGATGGGAAAGGGGAGCATGATGGAGCAGGTGTGTGTGTGAAGAGAGCTCTAGTTAAGGAGCAATTAAGGATTTCAGGTGTTGTACTTCTTGATGCTTGTTCTATTGTTGATTGGTATACTTTATCATTTTCACAAGGGGGGACTCTTGATTCTACAGTGCGTAGATTATTTTGGTTGGTTGAGGAGGGAACTATAGGAGATAGATTGGATTGTCAAATAGTGAAAGACTCTTCAAAAATGCATTCGTTCCAAAGCTCCAATAGTAGTACATGGACCATTTGGACATGAGAGTTGGCTTGTTTTTTCCCCATGTGTTTTCAGTATGATTGGGATCATTGTGAGTCAAGTGAGTGGGTGGATACATGGGTTCCACAGTATCTAACTCCTTTATCTTTGACACTCTCTATAATAAATGATGACATGGACACTTCAGTTGAGTATGACCATCTTTCAGATCTTCTGCAACCAGGAGATGTTTTTGCATTGGTTGCACTGTAGGGGAATGATGAGAGGTCAGATTATTGGTTAGCACATTGTGTACAACATTATAGAAGCTTGTACAACTAATCACACATGGTGATGGGTTCACATATCCTACTGGTTCAGTTGTTGTTGCAGGAACATGGCTGTAAACATACATGATTAGAAAGAATGGAATTCTTGCATTTAAAGACTATGAGAAGCACAAAACTATACTCATGTATTCACACCTTGTTATAGAAACAAATGTCAAGTTGTCAAAGCATCAAGGAAGACCAGAGACAAAAGAACTTTGGACTATTAGTACTGCTAATCATGAAGCACTATTAGAGACCCTGAAGCAAAGAGATGACCCTTCAAGTACACTTGACTAGGTAATAATTTAACTTAGTGCATTTTTTTCTAAGTTCATTAAGCTTAATTTCAATACATTAATTTCACCTTTCTTAGATTGTATTTTGAGTCAATAAACTTGGTTTTGTACGTGGATTGTAACTTGTGCAGGAGCACCTATGAAGACACCTATGGTCACCATGGATCCAATTAGAGATAGAAGGACAAAAGGATCCTTAATGGTTAATTGAGATCTTTTGAGGCCTATAATGGCAATTTGTAACAATCAATTTGATTTAAAAGTTAAATGTCCTAGAAGTCTTGATAAGGACTTATGACCAAAATCATGTATGGGTGGCCAATAGTGCCAACAAGGGATCTTACATGTCATTTACTTATGTCATTTGCATGGTTTGAATTCATACATGTTTGATTGTTGTTTCTAATGCTTTAAGGATATTATTTTTTATCATTTAAAACAATCTATAGAATTTAAACCTCAAACATAATAAGCTCCATGAGCAGGGTATTCCAGAGTAAAGAAAAACAAATGTCCTAATATTCAGTCTTTATTATTGGGTTTTGGGAGGGGTGGTAGAATATTAAAAATCAATTGAATTTTAGTAGAGTTCTGACCGGCTTAATCATGATTAGTTTCACAGTTCAAATTTCAAACATACCACTAATAGTCATTGCAACGGAACTAGGGCAAGAAAAGAAGTGTGCATGCTTTCCCATTTGATTATTGTCTTGTTTCAAAATGAAAACCTAATTGTTTCCACTATAGACAAGGACATGTTCCCAAGGACTAATTACTCAATTTGTAAAACACAACTATTTGGAGGCTGCCCAGTGTACCATAATGCATTGTGTGTTTTATGGTCTGCAAGTGACATGCTTTCTGAGTTTTCACAGGAGAGTAAAAGGGTTAAATTTTTTGTTACTAAAAATGGTGTGGACTATAAGTTGATGGTTCACTTTCATGACATTTTAAACACTAGTGACAACCCCATTCCACCCACAGAGTCACTGGAACGCTCGCAACCACGCTCGACCCAAGTGACCTCAAGGTGCACTAAGCATGATTAGGCAATGATATTTTGAGGCTTGTATCTTAGACCTCATGAGAGGTATCAAAAAATCATTAGGGGCTACAGGATCATGTTTGTAAGGTCTACAATAACCTCTATCAGTTTTGGGTGATTCAACTTCATTTGCAGTTGGCAAGGCGATCTCAGTCGATGCCAAAACTTGCAGTGAGGGTCAGTTGAAAGTAGCTTAGTAGCGTATCTTTCAAACTGTTCATCCTAGCATTGAACTTTCTATTCCATCAGCTCTGGTTGGCTGGGTAAACACCATTGACAACCCCATTCTTCCCACAGAGTCATTGGAACGCTTGTGACCACGCTTGACCCAAGTGACCCCAAGGTGCACTAAGCACGATTGGGCAGCGATCTTCTAAGGCTCATATCTCAGACCTCATGAGAGGTATCAAAAAATCATTAGGGGATACAAGATCATGTTTCTGAGTTCTACAATAACCTCTCTTAGTTTTGGGTGATTCGACTTGTTTGCATTTGGTAAGGCGATCTCATTCGATGCCAAAACTTGCAATGAGGGTCAGTTGAAAGTAGATTAGTAGCGTATCTTTCAAATCATCCATCCTAGCATCAAACCATCTGCTCCATTAGCTCCAGTTGGTTAGGTAAACACCAATGAAAACCCTGTTCCACCCATGAAGTCACTGGAATGATCGCGACCACGCTCGACCCAAGTGACCCCAAGGTGCACTAAGCATGATTGGGCAGTGATCTTTCGAGGCTCATATCTCAGACCTCATGAGAGGTATTAACAAATTGTCAAGGGCTATGGGATCATGTTTCTAAGGTCTACAATAACCTCTCTTAGTTTTTGGTGATTCAACTTCATTTGCATTTGGAAAGGCGATCTCAGTTGATGCCAAAACTTGCAGTGAGGGTCAGTTGAAAGTAGCTCAGCAGCATATCTTTCAAACCATCTGCCCTGGCATTGAACCATCTACTCCATTAGCTTTGGTTGGCTAGATATAGGCCAGTGAAAACCCCATTCCAACCACAGAGTCACTGAAATGCTTGCAACCACGCTCGACGCAAGTGACCCCAAGGTGCACTAAGCATGATTGGGCAGCAATCTTCCGAGGCTCATATCTCAGACCTCATGAGAGGTATCAAAAAAATGTCAGGGGATATGAGATCATTTTTTTGAGGTCTACAATAACCTCTCTCATTTTTGGGCAATTCGACTTCTTTTGCATTTAGCAAGGTGATCTCAGTTGATGCCAAAACTTGCAGTGAGGGTTAGTTGAAAGTAGCTCAGCAGCGTATCTTTCAAACTGTCCATCCTGGCATCAAAATGTTTGCTCCATTGGCTCCATTTGGCTAGTTAAATGCTAGTGATAACCCCATTCCACCCACAGAGTCACTGGAATGCTCGCAACCATGCTCAACCCAAGTGACCCTAAGGTGCACTAAGCACGATTGGGCAGTGATCTTCTGAGGCTCATATCTCAGACCTCGTAAGAGGTATCAACAAATTGTCAGGGGATAGGGGATCATGTTTCTAAGGTATACAATAACCTCTTTCATTTTTGGGCGATTCAATTTTGTTTTCATTTTGCAAGGCGATCTCAGTTGATGCCAAAACTTGCAGTGAGGGTTAGTTGAAAGTAGCTCAGTAGCGTATCTTTCAAACTGTCTATCCTAGCATCAAACCATCTACTCCATCAGCTCTAGTTGGCTGGTTAAATGCTAGTGACAACCCCATTCTACCCATGGAGTCACTGGAACGCTCGCAACCACGCTCGACCCAAGTGACCCCAAGGTGCACTAAGCATGATTGGGCAAAGATCTTCTGAGGATTTTATCTCTGACCTCGTGAGAGGTATCAAAAAACCATCAAGGGATAAGGGATCATGTTTCCAAGGTCTAAAATAACCTCTCTCATTTTTGGGTGATTCAACTTTGTTTGCATTTGGCAAGGCAATCTCAGTCGATGCCAAAACTTGTAGTGAGGGTCAATTGAAAGTAGCTCAGTAGCGTATCTTTCAAACCATCTATCTTGGCATCAAACCATCTACTCCATTAGCTCCATTTGGTCAGGTAAACACCAGTGACAACCCCATTCTGCCTACAGAGTCACTGGAATGCTCGCGACCACGCTCGACCCAAGTGACCCCAAGGTGCACTAAGCATGATTAGGTAGTGATCTTTCAAGGCTTGTACCTTAGACCTCATGAGAGGTATCAACAAACTATTAGGGGCTACAAGATCATGTTTTTGAGGTCTACAATAACCTCTCTCATTTTTGGGTGATTCAACTTCATTTTTATTTGGCAAGGTGATCTTAGTCGATGCCAAAACTTGCATTAAGGGTCAGTTGAAAGTAGCTCAGTAGCGTATCTTGCAAACCGCCTGTCCTGGCATTAAACCATATGCTCCATCAGCTTAGGTTGGATGGGTAAATGCTAGTGACAAACCCATTCCACCAATGGAGTCACTGGAATGCTTGCAACCACGCTTGACCCAAGTGACCCTAAGGTGCACTAAGCACGATTAGGCAGCAATCTTCCGAGGCTCATATCTTAGACCTCATGAGAGGTATTGAAAAAATGTTAGGGGCTATGGGATTTTGTTTCCAAGGTCTACGATAACCTCTCTCAGTTTTGGGCAATTCGACTTCGTTTGCATTTGGCAAGGCAATCTCAGTCAATGCCAAAACTTGTAGTGAGGGTCAGTTGAAAGTAGCTCACCAGTGTATCTTTCAAACCATTCATCTTGGCATCAAACCTTCTACTCCATCAGCTCTGGTTGGTTGATTAAATGCAAGTGACAACCCCGTTCCACCCACGGAATCACTGGAACACTCATGACCACGCTCAACCCAAGTGACCTAAGAGCACAAGTGCTACATTTCTCTATGGATTTAGTAAACCCCAATATGATGAGTTATATACATAGTGAGTATATATATAGTATTGAAATAATGTAGTACTAAGTGGATCAAGTGGGATTACAAGTTGGATTAAGGGTCATGGGATCTGTGACGTAGTAGAGTGGGTATCTAGAGTATACTATCAGCACTTGTCTTTATAATGTAACTTCAACAAGATATAATTTAAATCATAATGATAATCATAGTCAAGATATAACTTCACCATTCAATTCCATAAACATGAATAATAAATATGTATACAAAAGATGACCCAAATATAACATAAAAATGAACATGTTCTATATATAGAAAGTATCAAAACTATCAAAAGTATCTCCATATACAAATATGGCACATGCCATTTCAAAATGTCTACAAAACCAATGTTTCAAGGTGTACAATGTGGCATATATGCCATCTCTAAATGACCAAAAAACTAAAACTACATCCTATGTTGTAGGGGGATCATCAAAATGTCACCTCTTTGAAGAAGTGTTTGGCTCTGATTGATCCTGCATCAAAAATGAGTTCAAATCCAAGTTAGATTGCTTAATTTATATGATTTGTACACACACACACACACACACACACACACATATATATATATATATACACTAAAACTACATCCTATGTCATAGGGGGATCATCAAAATGTCACCTCTTTGAAGAAGTGTTTGGCTCTGATTGATCCTGCATCAAAAATGAGTTCAAACCCAAGTTAGATTGCTTAATTTATATGATTTGTACACACACACACACACACACACACACACATATATATCTGTGTGTGTGTGTGTGTGTGTGTGTGTGTGTGTGTTTGTGTGTGTGTGTGTATATGTATATATATATATATATATATATATATATATGTATATATATATATATATGTATATATATATATATATATATATATATATATATATGTATATATATATATATATATGTATATATATATATATGTATATATATATGTGTATATATATATGTATATATATATATACATATATATATATATAATTCATAATTCAAACACTAATTTAATTAAAATTATAACTGAATACAAACATATGTACCTGGCCTCTCAGTCACTTACCATGATCAAGTGTCCTAACATAAGTCTTTGGTAGCGAAGGGACAATGCCACCATAACCAACTTTGACCTATAAACATATATTTGCAATAATGAGATTAGTAGAGTGGTGCAACATAGAGTAATAAATCTACAAAATAGGATGATAGCATAATAAAATTACAAATTGATTGAACTAAAATTAAAACTTACATCCACTGATCCCTCCTCTGGAATAGTGGGCTAGGTCAACAAAGATATGAAGGATTCTCGTGGGCCCTCCCTCACACTGGGAGTAACCTATGAGAGTAAAAAGATTGTCAGTTATATATAAATTTACTTCATCATAACAACCTTGGTTACAAAATACAAATAACCCCTTGTAAAAGTCTACATACAATCAGGCTATCACTCCAAATCGAGATGCTTGTCAGCCTAGGCTCCCGAACACGTGTGGGGACATCATCAAGAGCTGCACCCTATACAATAAAGTGCAAGTAAAATATTTATTACTACACACAAGTGGCATACATATGCATGCATAATTAATATTAAATAATTAATTACCTTTCCTTTGTTGACACCTAATGAAGGAACCCCCTCGAAACCCCCACTAACATCACATGTAGCCTGCAAGAGTACAATAAGATGACAATATATTAGTAAATGTATGAATTTTATTGCTCTAATTGATAGAGATTTAAGCATGTACACCAAATGATATAAAAAAAACTAATGGGTCATAATTTGTAATATATCATATAGGCATCAAGGCCAAATGAAATGGCTGAAAGTGTGGAGTCATCCACCTGTCTCAACTCCTCCTCTGTCATCAAATGAACATAAATGGAAAAAATATATATACATAAGTGCATGAACTAATTAAAACTAATCTAAATAAATAAATTATTTTTAAATTAAATAAGTCATGTGACGAATTTATTTATAATGTTTACTCTTACCATATCAATAGGAGTCCATGGCTCTACGTACACCTCCTGAGCACTCTCATGAGATGTAGATGCTCCATGAGGTGTTGCAGCCTCTGCAGTTGCATCTCCTATATCCTCCTCATCAATAACATACTGATATGTATCACCATCAGTAAGTGGTTTGAGGCACATATTCTTGCATATAATGCAAATATGGGGCTCGCATACATGTGAACTCTGACGAGATGTCAATGCGCAAGCATCATCCACACCAAGAGGCAACACTAACCTAGTCTGCATGATCAATTGATCACTCAGAAAATGAATGGCCCTGATAGTCTATGAGTCAGCCTCTACAATGATATCAAGATGCTACACTAGAGGAGGAGGTGCAACATCAGTGGGGGGATGAAGGTAGTGGCCTTTTTGTGCTAGGCAAATGGCCTAGTCTGAGGAGCTCTTCCGCCTACACCCATGTTGGGCCTCATGCTAAAATAATTAACATTGTGACCAAGCACAAATTCAGCATACAATTTTTTTATGAAATAGAAAGGGAGCTCCAAATTGCTATGGGGTGGTTTTTCAAAAACCATCCACCAACAATCCCAAAAGTGTGTGCGCATTGCTTCATTTGTGCACCATTTTATTGATAATTTGGGCTTTTGGGGGTCAACTTGTAATCCAATTTTAAGATTCACAAAAAGGGAGGCTATATCTTCCTTAGTTATATTAAGGGTCGCAATCCCATCATGGTCAAGCCAGTAATCAAATTGGGCGTGCATATCATCATGCCTATGAAGAGTAGCATTATGTTGTCACGTGAGTGTGTCAATATTTTCAGCAATAGTATTTAGGGTGGCAAGCATGGGACCTAATGTAGGTATATTTTGATATGTGTTTTGGAAAGCTCATATTGTGTTCAAATTATCTCGTATCAAATCTTCTAAAGATCGAGGGTTTTGAGACGGGGGATTGTTTTGGGGATTGTTATTTGGTGCGGGAGGGTTATTTTCTTCATTGTTGTCAACAATTCTTGATTAAATAAAAAAAAAATATAAATTTCAATTTGATTGCATATATTATTACAAAAATAAATACAAAACACTATTTCAACAAAAAAAACTACATTCAACATCAAAATGAAATAAAATAATAAAAATATACAAAGAATATACTTACCATATATACTGCAGAGTTGAATTTGTTGTTGTAGAAATCAAATACCCAAAAAAATTAAGTATTGGATATATGGAGCTGTTTTACAAACCAAAAGAAATGAGAGAAATGAGAAACATGACCCGCGGGTTTTGATTTATGCCACAGGTTTTGGGTACCCACAAATATCGGGTACCTGATATTTTTGGGTACCCGATAAGGATTGTGCTTTGGTGTCAGGTTTGCCCAGGTGTACTGACACCTAGGCCTACTAAAAAGTCAACAAACATTTTCATGTGCTTTTGGATGAGTGAAAAGTGAATATTTTTCACATCGCCACTTTTTGGCCCCTCATGATCTTGCACATACCAAACTTAAATTAACTTAACTTAACTTCACTTCACTTAACTTCACTTCACTTACACTAAGGTAGAAAGCAAAAAAAGGTGGTTCCCATTTGCAATGGAGCATGTGTGTTTACAAGACAACACTACCCATGCAAATCTTCCATAGTTATTGTGTGGACGAAAGATGGGATGTGGTGGATGTGCATAGATTATTGGTAACACAAAAATATTATTCACTTAACTTCAATTCACTTCACTTAACTAAACAAAATATATATGCTTATACTCTAATATATTGAATCAAAATTATAACATTTCATAGTATGCTTTGTTTAAAAATAAATCATAATATTATTCATGTATTTTTTATTTCTTATTAATACATTGTCGTCCACACAAAGGGCAACTAATAATATTATAGTTGTATATGACATTATTAAATGTACCATTTTTATTATCATATATGTATGTATGTATGTATGTATGTATGTATGTATGTATGTATGTATGTATGTATGTATGTATTTGTGTGTGTGTGTGTGTAATAACTAAATAAATGGTTAAGTAAATAAAACTATATAGTTGAATAACAATTTAAAATTTAACATTAGGTAAGTGTTACAATAATATATGACTCACATTGTTTAATTACTTTACAATAGGGTTTTACATAAAGTAAAATTTATTTTAACCTTTTCATTTTGGAGTTTGTATACTCATTTATTATTTATAATTTTTAAATTCGAGGTTGATTATATCTATTGCTCATTTTCTATTTCTCATTGACCCTTTAATTTTCATCATTTTATCTGTCTAAGGTGTACTTATGCCAAGATTTACTAGAAACCTTAATCTACCTCTAAGAAGAAGTGACTACCTAAACTCTCATATGGGTTCTCATTTATTGATCTATAGATCTCTATTGATGTTAATCATAACAATCGATCTAATTTGATCAATTAAATTGATTTAAACTCCAACATCTAGGTATTTTTTTTGTCTTACATAGAGCTCAAATTTAATTTTCAACATTAAATTACAACACAACACTTGCAAGGATTATTATAGCAATAAAAAAAGGTCCATATGTCACATGAAATATATTGATGACAAATATAGATAATTAAATAAGAAAAATGACTCTTAAAACATGCTACAAGGAGGAACACATATATGAGAAAAGAAATATAAGCCAAATATTGTCTCAGTTAAGTGAAGTGAAGTGAAGTGAAGTTGAGTTGAGTTGAGTTGAGTTAAGTTAAGTGAAGTGAAATTAAGTGAAGTAAAATTAAGTGAAGTGAAGTGAATTGAAGTGAGGTTAAGTTAAGTTAAGTTAAGTTAAGTTAAGTTAAGTGAAGTGATGTGAAGTGAAGTTAAGTTAAGTTAAGTTAAGTTAAGTTAAGTTAAGTTAAATGAAGTTAACTAAAGTGAAGTGAAGTGAAGCGAAGAAAAGTTGAGTTGAGTTGAGTTGAGTTGAGTTAAGTTAAGTGAAGTGAAATTAAGTGAAGTCAACTCAAGTCAACTCAAGTCAACTCAAGTGAAGTGAAGTGAAGTTAGGTTAGGTTACATTAGGTTAAGTTAAGTTACACAAAGTTAACTAAAGTGAAGTGAAATTAAGTTAAGTGAAGTTAAGATAAGTTAAGTTACGTTTTAGTTAAGTGAAGTGAAGTAAGGACTAATATTAAAAGATAATAATTTAATAACTATAAAGAGGAGTAAAATGTAAGAACAAATATTAAAATTAATAATTAGAGTAGTTATGTAGAATAATTTTAGTAAATTTATTATATTTTATTAAGGATAATTATTTAATATAAAAATTATATATATATATATATATATATATATATATATATATATATATATATATATATATATATATATATATATATATATATAAGGGACAATAATTGTTTTTTTACTTTAATAATTGTATTATTTCCTAAAAATCCCTAATATAGTCCAAAACATATTAACCAATTAGTTTGAAGAAAAATAATTTTAATGACTTTGTAACTTAAAAATTTGACATGTACACTTTAGAATAACCTTTAAAAAATTTAAGCAAAAAAAAACTCAGTTGTAATTGGTTTAGATAAAATATTTAAATAACTAATCAAGAAAACTCATTGCAATAGTATATGCCTATAGAAAATACTAACTAGCTTATCTATATCTATATATATAATGTGCCAAGAGTAATCTTTCTCGAGGCGCCTATTTTCATCAACCCTAACCCACACAAACCTTGCAATTTGATGAAAATAGGCACCTCAAGAAGTATTACTCTCGGTGTCTTATATATATAGGTATATATAAACTAGTAGCAGCTGCAATGCAACACAAAAGACATTTAATATTGTATATTTTTTGAAAATAAATGGTGCAAGGGTTATTGTTATGGTAATGGATGGGTTGGATTACATTTACAATTCTAGTATTAAGATAATGGTTGGGTCAGTGTTAGAGTTTCTTATACTATTACAATTAAGGTTAGTCAGATTGTTAAGGTTAGTGTTAGGGGAACTGTTAGGTTACATTTAAAATTTTTGTTAGGGATACTACTTCTATTACGGTTAAGGTTAGTCATATTGTTAAGGTTTAGGTTATTATTATGGATAGTGTTCCTATTATGGTTTAGGTTAGTGTTATTGCTAGAGTTAAGGTTAGTGTTAGAGGAACTATTTGGTTACATTTAAGAAATTTGTTAGGGCTACTTCTCCAATTACGGTTAAGGTTAATGCTATTGTTACAATTAAGGTTAGTGTTAGCATAATGTTTAGGTTATATGTTGTAAATAGGGTTATTGTTAATGATATTATTAAGTATGGCTTGTTTTTTGTTTTTTTGTCATGTATTTGGCTTGGGTTATTAAGTGTAAGGGGAACTATTAGGTTCCATTTAAGAATTTTGTTTGGGTTTGTGTTATTATTATAGTTAAGGTTATTGTTACAGTTACTACTCATATTACAGTTAACATTAGTGCTATTTTTACACTTAAGGTTAGTGTTATGATAACTATTACAGATTCATGTCTAGGGGCATAGCATATTTTATTTAAATGGTGTTATTGTTACACTTAAGATTAGTGTTAGGGGAAATTTTAGGTTATATTTTAGAATTTAGTTAGGGTTCATGTTGATATTACAGTTAAGATTATTGTTAGTGTTAGTGTTCCTATTACAGTGAAGGTTAGTGTTATTGTTAAAGTTAAGATTAGTGTTAGGGTAACTATTAGGTTTTTTTAAAATATGGGTTAGTTGTATTGTGACACCTATGGTTAGTGTTAGTTCTATTGTGACAGCTAAAGTTAGTGTTAAGGAATGATTAGGTTACATTTAACTAGTTTGTTTGTGTTTGTTAGAGTTACTGCTCCTATTATGGTAACGGTTAGTGCTATTATTACAGTTAAGGTTATTTTTAAGGTAATTATTGTTATGTCATACGTTTTAATCAGGTTTAGTGTTAATGATATTAGTTGGATTGTGGTTGGATTTTGGTAACATTTAAGATTTTTGTTAGGGTTCGTGTTATTTTTACGGTTAAGGATACTAATATAATAAAGGTTAAGGTTATTGTTAGGGTTAGTGCTCATATTACGGTTAAGGTCAGAGTTGTTGTTACACTAAAGCTTGGTGTCATGGTAATTATTATTACATTATATGGTGTAAATAGTGTTAGTGTTTGATGCAGGAGCATCCTGGGTGTAAGAGCAATCTTGCATCACCCAAAAATATTTTTGTTTTTGTATTCAATAAGGGCTATCTTGTGCAGAGCTTCTATTTATGAAAGTAAGTTGGTCATACAATCTCAAAATGTTCTGACTTTACATGTGGAGGTTCATCTCAGTCATATCAGCCTGCCAATAAAGTTTCATGGCTAGATCAGGTATAGTTTTGAAGATATTGAAGATTTTTGGTATTGGCCGCAAGGTACAAAAACTTTGAACTCAATTTTGAAGGCTTTAGAGGCCCTGGATGAGGTCAAAAATTTGGGTGACAAGTGTTTGCCTAATTCAAGCTTGTAGAGTGCTTTGTGGCCTTTCCAAAATGGGGTTATAATAGTCAATTGGGTCAACTGGTGATGACTTATGGTCTCTGGAAGTTGGGCCACCTAAAATGGTAGAAAATAATTTTTCCTTCAAATTTTCTGTTCGGGTTTCAAAAGTTATTTTGAACCAACTTTGATGTAATAAATTGAAAAATAAAATAATTCTAAGTTTGGTCAGCCCTAAGGGCTAAATTTTTGGAACCTTCTCGGGTGGTGGAAAATGCCTATATAAAGAAGGCCCGTAGTGTTGTCTAGAGCAGTTCTGGGTAGAGATTTGGGTATTGATTCGAGGCTTTGTCCTACATAATATTGTAAGGGAATGCCCATGTGGCTTTGCATATTGTAATTTTGAAAGTTTGTAATTCCACATTTGTGGAGATAATAAGAAGCCAATTTTCTATTCTTGCATATTGTTGTTGTTTCTTTATTCCTGTTATGTTTTTGTGGTATTAAGGGGAGCACCCTTCATCAAGTGGTATCAGACCAAGAGTTCTTGAGTGTGTAAATAGATCACTAACTGTGAGGAAGTTTGCACCAGGACCGTGGTTAGGGTTTCAGTGTGCATCATGAAAATGCCTCCATGAAGGGAATGTGGTGGAAGAACTAGTGTTGTAACACTTGAGGTTAGAGCGCTCCAGAGAGAAGTGCAAGCATTGCAAGAGGAGATTTGCAGAGGAATGAATCTTAATGTCAAAGATGAAAGCGAGGATGAAGCTGAAGAAGAAGATCAAGAAGGAGAAGTCAAAGTTGTGAACCAGGAGGAAGAAAGACTTTTTTGGGCCATTTCTAAGATTGAAAAAAGACCTAAGATTGAGGTTCCTACATTTTTAGGAAATCTTAACCTAGAGGAGTTGATTGACTGGATTAATGAATGTGAAAAATATTTTGAGTATGAAGATATTGAGGATCCTGATAGGGTTAAATTCACGAAGGCTAGACTAAAATTTCATGTGAAGATCTGGTGGCAAGAGATTCAATTGGAGAGAAATAGAAGAGGAAAGGATAAAATCACAAGATGGGATCAGATGGTGGATAAATTGAAGCAACAATTCATCCTTGTTGATTATGAGCTTGACCTACTGAATAAAATGCAAAGTTTGAAGCAAGCAAGATGATCTGTTCAGGAGTATACAGAGGAGTTCTATCAAATCCTCATCAGAACAAGCCATGTGGAAGATGATAAGGAGAAATTTTCCCATTACCTTAATGGGTTGAGGCCAAGCATTCAGGAGGAGCTGAATCTAGTTCGAATGAACAGTATTGAAGAGGCATACCAGTTTTTCCTAAAATTAGAGGAAAAGTTGAACAAGCAGTTCGAGAGTAGACAAAATGGAAGAGGTCACGGTGGATGATCTGGTGGATGGTCATATGGAGGCTGAAATGAAGATCTGAAAAAGAAGGATGAGGCTAGTAGTAGTCAAAATCAAAGAGGAAACAATTCCAATCATTTCCAAGATTAGAACAATAGAGATCAGAGAGGAAGAGGAAGAGGACAAGGTTCAAGAAGAGGAAGCTTCTACGGAACATGTTTTCACTGTGGAGAAGAAGGTCATAGGGCATTTAAATGTCCTCAGCACCAAGGAAGGATAGATAGGAGGAATGAAGACCAGGCTAGAGTTGCACATGTAGATGAAGATGCCAGATCATCAAATTTTGAAGATGTTGAAAGAGGAGAAATGCTGATTAACAAAAGAGTACTGCTGAGTGGTGAGAATGAACCTGAACAAAGGAGGAGCCTATTTCGCACTAGATGCAAGTGTGAGGGTAAATGCTATGATGTGATTATTGATAGTGGAAGCACTGATAATTTGGTGTCAGAAGAGATGGTGACAAAGTTGAAGCTCAAAAGACAGAAACACCCACATCCATATCAGATTGCCTGGGTGCAGGATGACCACAAAGTCATGGTCAAGGAACAGTGCCTGGTAAAGTTTAAGATCAGAGGGTACCAAGATGAGGTACTATGTGATATCATATCTATGGATGCATGTCATATGTTGTTGGGTAGACCGTGGTAGTTTGACAGATGTGTTGTACACGATGGTCATGCAAATACCTATTCCCTGACAAAGGATGGAGTGCGACATAAGCTAAAGTCATTGAAGGAGACTAAAAAAAAGCTATGTGGTAATGCAACAATAACATTTGTTGATGGAAAAAAATTCCTAGATGGTATGAGGCATGAGCATGTGTGTTTTTCTTTAATTCCAAAAGCTGGTAAAAAGGAAATAGAGGATGTACCTATAGAGGTTGCAGATTTGTTGAATGAGTTTCAAGATATTGTATCTAATAATGTACCTGATGGATTACCATTGGTAAGGAAGATCAATCATCAGATGGATTTGATTCTAGGAACTAGTTTTCCAAACAAGGCAGCACACAAAATAACACCAGTAGAAAGTGAAGAGTTGAACAGACAAGTACATGAGTTATTGTTAAAGGGGTTGATTCGAGAGAGCCTGAGTCCATGTGTTGTACAAGTAGTATTAGCACCAAAGAAGAATAGAGAATGGAGGATGTGTATAGACTCCAGGGCAATAAACAAGATCACAATCAAGTACAAGTTTCCATTGCCACAAATGGATGATATTATGGATTGTTTGAGTGGAGCTATGTATTTCTCAAAGATAGATCTGAAGAGTGGATATCACCAAATTTGGATCAGAGAAGGAGATGAATGGAAGACTACCTTCAAGACAAAGGAAGGACTGTATGAGTGGTTAGTCATGCCTTTTGGGCTAACCAATGCATTGAGCACTTTCATGCAGCTCATGAACGAGGTTCTGAAAGAATTTCTGGGTAAGTTTGTTATTGTTTACCTAGATGATATTTTGATCTTTACAAGACATTAGAGGAACATATGGTGCATATTCGTATGGTGTTTGAGAAGCTGAGAAATGAGAAATTTTTTATTAATTTGAAGAAGTGCAGTTTGTGAAGGAGTTAGTGTATTTGGGATTTATAGTTTTAGCAAAAGGTCTAAAAATGGACCTAGAGAAAGTACAGGCTATCCTTGAATGGCCTACTCTAAGGAGTGCTACTGAGGTAAGATCTTTTCATGGTTTGGCTAGTTTTTACAAAAAGTTTATCAAAAATTTTAGCAATATTTGTGGACCCTTGACTAAAACAATGAGAGGGGATAGAAAAGAGTTCAAGTGGACTAATGGGGTAGATAAGAGTTTTAAACTGTTGAAATAGAAAGTTATAGAACAACCTATTTTAGCACTTCCAAATTTTAATAAGGTGTTTCAAGTAGACTGTGATGCTAGTGGTACTATAATAGGAGCTGTTATGAGCCAACAAGGTAAACCTATTGCTTATTTCAGTAAGAAGATAAATGGTGCCAAGAGGAAATATTATGTTTATGATTAGGAATTTTATGCTATAGTTCAGGCATTGAAGAAGTGGAGACACTATCTTCTTCCTAAGGAGTTTGTTTTGTATACTGATCATCAAGCTTTGCAATATTTGAATAGTCAAGGAAAGTTGAATCAAAGGCATTTGAAATGGGTTGAGTTTTTGCAGAGTTATAAATTTGTTTTGAAACATAGAAGTGTAAATTCTAACAGGGTTGCAGACACGCTTAGCAAAAGGCAACTATTGCTGACAAAGATGCAGATTGAGGTGGTTGGGTTCAAGGAACTCAAGAATTTGTATCCAAAGAATCCTGATTTTGGTGAAGCTTGGAAAGCTTGTAAAGAACCTGTTACTCTAGACAGAACGAAGTGGCTAGATTTCATCATTCAGGATGACATGCTATTCAGAAGGAGTCAGTTGTGCATTCCAAGAAGTTCTATGAGGGAGAATCTCATCAAGGAGAAGCATAGCAGAGGATTGGCTACACATTTTGGTCGGGATAAAACCCTTGCTTTGGTTAGTGAGAATTATTATTGGCCATAGTTGCAGCAAGATGTCAAGAAGTTTGTAGAGAGTTGCAGAGTATGTTAGATGGCGAAAGGAGTGAAGTAGAATACAGGGTTGTATCAGCCATTACCTGTACCAGAGAAGCCTTGGGAGGATATCAATATGGAATTTGTTCTTGGATTACCGAGGACACAGCAGGGACATGATTTAATTTTTGTGGTAGTTGAAATTTTTTTGAAGATGACACATTTTATTCCCTGCAAGAAAACTAATGATGTTGTTCATGTAGCAGAATTGTTTTTCAGAGAAGTAGTTGTAATACCCCAAAAATGGGCTATAAGTTCATTAATATCCTGCATCTACATATCGAATGAAATCGACATCAAAGTCTTAATCTAAGGCACATCTAAAAATCCTCGAATCATAATTGATTATCTTAAATTCTGCATCGGGGAATATTCTTAGCAATATTTCTAATTATCTTAATTATCTTTAATTTAATGATTATTTGGCGATAAATCACATTTATCCTAAGTTTGATTAATTGAATATTTTCATATTTAATTAATTAGATTTAATATCTTGCCAAATTAATTATGTAATTAAATTTAATTCTATCTATTATTAATTGTATTATTTAATTTTGACAATAAATCAAAATTCCTATGAAGAATTGATTAAATTCTTATTTAATTAATTAAAGCATGTTGTCATTATTTAATAATATAATTTTTAATAAAAGTTTGGTAAAATAGTTAATTAACCCATAAATTAATTATTTTATTTCAAAAAGCAGTTAAGTTGAGAATAAATCACTTTATTTATTTATTAAATCATAATTATCCATGTGCACATTCAAGGACCAGTTAAACTCAAATTTGGAAAATCAATGCAAGTTGTTAGCTTTTTGAAACTCAACATCTTTTTGAGTTTTAAAGTTGATCTAAACTTTTAATTCGAGTTGAACTGTGCTTTTGCATGATTTTTGTGACTTAATTATCTGTTATTTAAAAATAACTCAAAAATCAACCTGAGTTATTTGAGTGATTTATGGCTTTTTTTCCATGCACCTCCAAAGCCCTGGATTTCTATAAAACCAAGGCTCAGCTCTTCATAATTCATCTCTCAAATTTGCATCCACAGGATCTCATAATTTTGCAAGCTTACTTTGCCAAAGTCATCTACGAATTGCACAACTATTTTGAAGAATTGGAATTTGGAGAATCAAAGCTTATTGCGAATCAAGGCTATTGTGAGATCAATTTGTTCTACTTTTTTACATTCATTTAGATTCTTTTTCATATCATTTCTAGATTAGCATAGCATATCAATTTCCATATTAGCATAGATTCATATCAGTTTTTAGCATTCTTATTGCACAAAAAATCCAAAAAAATAGATTAATTGCATTCAATTCATATCTAGATCAATTGCATTCAAATCCTTTGTTTAGGTGTCATCTAGGTCACTGATCTCGATAACAATATGAGAACATTAATCTCGCACCTACTAGAAGGCAGTAAATCGCTTGGTTAAATTAGATTTCAATTTTGCACGATTTTGATTATAGCTAACCTCTAATATTTTACTGAAGTGTTGTGTCTATAGATCAGGTACAAAATTCACACACACATTTCTGGCGCCCACCATGGGGCAACCCACCTTTGCATGCCGGTTTTGATTTTTTTTGGGAGCTAAAACCCCAAATTTTCAAAGATTTAATTTTATCTCCCAAATGGCTTGGTGTTTTGGTCTAAGATTTTTTTTTTAGATTGGTGACATATCAGGGAAGCTACAGTAAAAAATTTAGAATTTTCTAAGATGTTTTGATTTTTTAATAATTTTTTCTTGAAATTCTGGAAAAAATTAATATCTGACGCAAATCATCATATTTTTCAAAAATTTGTATATTTTCGGAAAGATATTTAAATTATACAGGGGATCCATTCTTTGTGTTTTAAATTTGGACATGAATAATAGCTCAAATAGTCAATTTACAAAAATTGGTTTGTTTTGATAAAATAGGTCTCTAGGGCACAAATGAAAAGATTTTTCTAAAATTTTTGCATTTTTGGAAATCTCTCTATTTTTTAGTAGGAGTCTCTATTTTGAACTTCTATTTTTGTGGCCAAAATAATATCAAAAAAATTAGATCTTGTTGACTAGGTCAAATGCAGCAAAAAAAATAAAGTTTTGTGATGGGTATGCACTTATTTTTTTTACATGGTTCAATGAATGATATGAGTTGTCATTTGGGTTAATTTCTGGTTATTATTACTAATAATAATTGATTTTTAGAGCTAACCCTATGGTTTTCATAAGTTGAATATATTTTGCATATCGTGTTTGCTTGTTGGAGAGTTCGTAGCTTGCTTGCATAGTAAAGCTCAACAAAAATTGCTAAAAATTAGGTAAAATCTACTAAGCGCATTGCAAGGATCCCAAGTATTCTCCTTCATCTAATGACATTTTGATTTGGGACTTAAAATAAATCTCTTGTGTGTCTAGCTTGGGTGATTCTTTTCATGCTTTTGTTTTACACACTTGCATAATTGATACTAGGTTGTGACCCCTTAAGGATTCATTAAGTAGTCTTAGATACTTGTGATTAATCTTGATTTCTATCTTGGGTTATTGGACTCACTAATCCACCGGCCCCTCATTCTGCCCTGTGGTTGCAATCTCAGCGCCATAAAGGGGAGGGGTCAACAAGACAGAAGCGTTAAGTGTTCCACTTGGCAACCCTTTTGTGCTTTTAGGAACTCACTTGTTTTCTAAGTTGGGGACTCATTTTCAGCTTGTGTGAGGTGTTAAGTGTTCCACCTTGTGGACTCATCTCATATTCACTTTAAGCATTAAGTGTTCCTCTTTCTGCTTTTTGGGTACTTTTGGTAGATTTTCTTTCAGGAATATATCTGTGCTCACATAGTAATTAGGCCCTATGAACACTATTTGTGATTCTTGAGAGATTGGATTCCTAGTGAAATCTTTCTTGACGATAGAATCCTTGTAGGTAGGAAGGATACTTAGTGCATTTTACATTCAACTTGGTTAGTGTGTCTTCTCTTATTGATCGATACATTCTCTCCCAGGAGAGGTTGATAGATCACGTGGGGTTGACATCACGAGCTTTGGTGAATCAAAATTGGTTAGTGCACCTTCTCTTATTGATTGATACATTCTCTCCCTGGAGAGGTTGATAGATCACGTGGAGTTGGCATCATAGACCTTAGTGAAGCAAAAATTTGTCTTAGCGTGTCGGATTAATTTGCTTGCTTTGTTTGGGTTAAAAGTGAAAAGGTGTCAAAAACCTTGGATCTGGAGCCAAGTCCCCTTGTGGTATACTATTGTGAGTCATCTTTAGAGAGGGTTAACCATAGCAGATAATCCCTTCATAGGGCAAACTGCGTTGATGGAACCTCAAGCGGTCATAGCCATTTTCACCATGGTAGTGACAGCCGCTATATAAATGTCTTTGTGGAAGAAATCTCCATGGGTATGGTTCATTGTTGGGTTGTCAGATCTCCCTAGTAGCTCTTGAAGATTAAGTTCTCAGACTGTGTCAAAACTCTGGTGCGTCGGGATTGGAGTTCACCCCTTTGGATCATAAAAGTTGCAGATTCAAACCATTACTAAAAACCCTAGCGAGGCCAAATTTTTATTTTCTAGGGTATATGTGTGTCATTGCAAAACATTTTGGAACATACACAATTAGCACTTCTAAGGATTAGAATGAATAAGTCACTTGATTTTTCATGTGCAAGGTTGCTTTTGCCCTTGTTCATTATTTTTAGACATGCTTGAAGTCACTTGCTTGTTGTTTTGCGTGCTTTTTTATCTATTTGGTTACTGAAAATGGACAAATCTGTTACAATCTTCAAATCTAGACATTGAAATTTGCAAACAATTCAAATCTGAAAACTCAAAATTTCCAAAATCTGAAGTCAAATTCTTTTCTGGAGTCAAAAATCATTTCAAGAAGTCAAAAAGTCATACAAGTTTCCATCAAGTGTCATTTCATTGCATACCCACTGTCGTATGAGCTTTTGCAACTATCGTACGAGTTGTGCAACTATCGTTTCATAGCTCACCCACTGTCATACGAGTTTTTTAGAGTGTCGTTTGGGAAATTTTTGAAAGTTGTCAGAAAATTGTCAGGATTGCCAAATATTTAGCTCTTTTAGCCTAGTTTCAGAATTTGTCAAGCGGATCATTATGTTAGGAACAGAGCAGTAGCTATTAAGAGTCCAATCATTTCCTTAAAGTGGCCTTTTGAATCTGATTCAGCCTTCTCTCTAATCGATTTGAGTCTTTATCATCTCGTGTCAAAACCTTGTCATGACTATCAATCTTCAATCAATCAATCATCAAAATGACTAAGTGTTGTGATATCTTGTCTGCTATCTTTTGGGAACCTACCCATACATCCAGGGCACAGTATCCTTCATCCACATCTAATCAAATCTTCAAATCAATCAAACCTTGACAAGGTTGCGTCATCTGATCATCTTGATTCAATTCATTCTTCAGTTATCTGAATCTTATTCTTTTGTTTCACTCAAAGTTGATGGTGGAGACTAGAGCATCCTCTCACAAGAAATCTATTACCACTATCCAAAATCCAACTTTTGAGCAACTCATCAATTCTGGTCTTTACGAGGATGATGGTCTTGGAAACTATCAATTGAAATCTGGTTACGTACCCCCTCCATCGACTCACAGAGGTACTCAACATACCCCTCATCAATCTAATCCAGGGAGTCCACAAACTCCTACCATGTCTCAAGCAGGGACAAATTTTGGCTCTCAAAGAGCTCAATCTCAACATGGTGCAGATCAGGAACCCACACCTGAAGAAATTGCTCGCTACCAAAATGACGATGAATTTAACAAGATGATGAGACATTTCTTGAAAGAAAATAGAGAAGCCTACTTTTTACAACTAGCTCATCAAGGAGCTAAACTTCCTCCCAACTTTAATGTTGAAGATATCATTATGCATGAGGAAGAAAATCCACTCACAGCTATGATGAAACAGATACATGCTTTACAAGTCAAATTTAATAATCTTGAGAAAGAAAAAGAACACAAAGAGTTCTCCATGGAAGCTCTATGCCCTTTTCCTTTTGACAAAAACTTGTATATGCCACCATTTCCAAAAAGAGTGGAGATGCCAAAGTATGATAAGTATGATGGACACTCTGATCCTCAAGATCATGTCAGAGAGTTCTGTACGCAATCCATGGAATTCATGCACGAACCGACCTATCTGATGCATCTTTTTCCTAGATCTCTGGGTGGAGCATCCATTCAGTGGTTTTCAAGATTGCCTCCTACGATCAAAATGTTTGAGGAATTGATTAAATTATTTTATCAACAATATTCCTACAATATTTAGCATCTGGTCACCATGATTGATATTTGTAATCTCAAGCAATATCCAATAGAATCATTCCTAACTTTCCTCAAAAGGTGGCGAAAGAAGTTCTCTCTATATGCTAGACCAATTCCCGAAATGGAGAAACTTGAAATCTTTATCAATAACCTTGTTCCAGAGCTCAATTATCCCTTACAAATGCAAGATCATACATCTTTTGACAAAATGGTGGATAATGCTATCAAAATTGAAAAAGTGCTTGTAAAAAAAGGGGAAATCACACTCCAAAAAGACAAGTACGAATCTGGATCTAGTTCCAAAGACAAGAACAAAAATTGGAACAAGAATAAAGGCATCATCGTAGATGGTGTTGTTGACACTGTCTGTGCCCCATCAAAGGCACTAGCCTATAATCTCACTCTTGGCACTCAAGCCATTAAAGCTTCCGAGAAAAAGTCTTCTCAACCATCTCAAAGGAAGCCAGAATTCAAAAAATGGGATAAACATCAAAAATTTACTCCTCTAGGAGAGTCTTTAGAATCAGCTACGAAAACTCTACTAGCTGATAACATTATCTCTTTACCACCAATCCGACCAAATGCTCAGGACCCCAAACCGATATGGTGGAAGGATAATGAATTCTATGATTTCCATCGGAGTAAAGGTCACAAAACTAGTAGTTGCTACCACTTGAAGCATACCATTCAAGATCTGATTGATAGTGGAGACATCACAATTGACAATCCCATGAGCAATAATGATCATACAGCATTCACAGAACCATTTCTGAAACATGGTCAAAAGGTTTCAACTTCTCAGCCTAATATGGGGGCAAAAGTCAACTATGCTTACCCTGGAAATAACACTATCATCAATATGGTTGAACCATGTCTCTCTGAAAGTTGCAATGTCATCACAATCATACGAAGGGATAGAGATCATTCCTCAGCTAACGCAGTTACTCGATCACAAGCTCAAACACATCTGAATGGACAAATCCCAAATTCAACAAATGTCCCAAAGGTGCCCTTCAATCTTTCATCTGCTTCTAAATAGAAGGCTGCTTCCAAATCTTCCAATCCAAAGGATACAAGGCCTATGTCTTATAGCATTGTTCAACAACTCCAGCACACTAATGTGAAAATCTCCATGTTTGAGTTACTTCAAATATCTCTAGCTCATAGAGCCATTCTCGATAAAGCTTTGCTCGGTTCCAATGTTCCTGATGACCTTGATTTAGACAGGTTCCAGACTATGGTTGGACATCTTACATCTCCGCAATATATCTCCTTTTCAGAGGAAGATGACGACTCCTTGAGTCACCCACATAATCAGCCTTTGCATATAGAAGTCTTGATCTAGAACCGTAGAGTCAAACGTGTGTTGATAGATGGGGGCACTGGCCTAAACATTTGTTCTTACAGCTTGATCACACAATTGGGATTTTTAGAATTGGCTATTGATCCTAGAAAGAAAATAACTATCAAGGCCTATGATGAACAAGAAAGATCTTCTAAAGGCACCATTATCTTACCTATCAGAGTGGGTCCAGTTATCAAAGATACCATCTGTCAAGTGCTTGATCTACCTTTGGCCTACAATGTCCTTCTAGGGAGACCATGGATACATGAAATGCAAGCCATTCCTTCTACATACCATCAATGTTTGAAGTTTCCTTATGAAGGAGTCAAGGTTACTATCCCAGTAGATCTAAATACAACTTGCAACACCTTGAAGGAAAGTGCCAATAAGCTTGTACCTAATAACAGAGAATCTCCCATAGAGCCAACTAAAGAAGCATCCACATCTAAAATGGAAGATCTTGCCAAAGAGGTTAATATCAAAGAAAATTGTATGGGAGAATACACTATCGAGCCAGTCTTATCTTTGACATCTCTCCCTATCTCGCCTAAGTCTTATGGGAAATCTTTGAAACAATCCAAGCCCAAACCTCAGGAACCTCTTGAGGCATATAAAAACAATTTTTTAGCAGAACAAGTATCCAAGAAAGAATTTGAAGAGGATGAAGCTGTGCTATCATGGCTATACAAAGATGAATCTAATTCTCAAGTTGTTCAAACTGGTAACTCTGCTGTATCCAAACTCCCTTCCAAGTCATATGGTCCAGGAGATAAATTAATAGCTAAAATGGGATATTCGGGTAAAGGACCTCTAGGAATCAGAGGAAAAGGTCTTGAGGCACCTCTCCCACATACTGGTAGAGAAAATAAAAATAAAATTGGCTTAGGATTTAAGAAGAAACCCTATCACCTCAAAGGTAATTGCTCACATATCATAGAGCAGATCGCACTAGGGGAACCTCTTCTTAAGAAAGAAGAAATAGAACCATCAGATAGTGATTCAGATAGTTCAGAACTCATCCCCTATGAAAAATTGCCTAAAGAGATCAAAGACCTTCTTAATGATAAAGATGATCCTATCAAAAGAATTAATGTAGTAGAAACACAAGAACCTACTATGAATCAAGAGATAGTTGCACCACAAGAACCAGCTAATCTTGAAAACAATCAAGAAGAGGGAAGTGGTAGTGATTCTGAGACAGATTCCCATGAGTATGAATACAAATCAGAATCTGAGGGTAACCCTTCTTGGGGTATTCACCCTAGCTTTACTCATGTTCTAAGATTTCTTGGAAATCCTGAATCAGAAGATGAATCTAATGACTATGAATGGGGAGTCATCCCAGAACTAGATGAGCTTATCACAGAGAAACATGTTGATGTTATTCACCAATATGTACCTAATCCCAATGTGGGTCTAGAGTGAAATAATGAACCTATCGAGTCTGATCCACCTATGGCTGAATTGGACTCCCATGATGACATTGAGCCTATCCACGAATTGGATGTCTTAAGTTGTAGTATCACCTTTAAACTCGAGCGTCATGTTAGGACCAATGATGATAGATCCATATTCATGAACACCATATCCCAAGCCTTTCCCGCTTTGACTATCCAACACCCTGATCTTATCGACCAAACTTCCACAAACCCAAACCATGGTGTTTACACCTTTCCCAATGACTATGCCCTTACTTGTTACCTCAATGTAGTCAAGCCTATGAGGACTTCCATCAGTGAATCGAGCGTCAGCATGACTGAGTCAGATATCAAATATCTTAGTCAAAAGAATAAAAAGAAAAAGAAAAAGAGTTTTGAGGGTGAAAACCACTTCATGGCAGTCTCAACACCAACAAAAGTAAAAATAAAAGATGTATCCAAAGGTGAAAACCTCTCTGAGGCACTTAAGGATGAGATATTTGATGACCTTCCGAGTCATTTATAGGATAGATCTCCAGTTCTAATTGAGCCCACCCAATCCATCAATTTGGGTACAATAGAGGAACCACAATTGGTCCATGTAGCACAATCCTTATCAGAAGAAGAGAAACAATAATTTACTACATTCTTGATAGACAAAAAGATCAACTTTGCATGGAAGTATTCAGATATGCCAGGGTTGGATCCAAATCTTATCATGCACCATCTATCCATTGCTCCTGGAGTAAAACCGGTCAAGCAAAAATTGAGAAAGATGCATCCTCATGTTGCACTTCTGGTCAAAGCTAAGTTGGAGAAACTCCTAAAAGCCAGATTCATCTGTGTCATCAACTATGCTGAGTGGATCTCCAATATTGTGCCTATTTCAAAACTAGATGGTTCAATCAAAGTGTGCACAGACTTTAGAGATGTGAATAGAGCATGCCCTAAAGATGATTTTCCACTACTTAACATTGATATGATAGTGGACATGACTGCAGGCTATGAGATGTATTCCTTGATGGATGGTTTCTCTGGATATAACCAAATAAAAATTGCTCTAGAAGACCAAGAGAAAACTGCTTTCACATGTGCGTGGGGAACCTTCTATTGGAATGTTATGCCATTCAGACTCAAAAATGCTGGAGCTACATATCAAAGAGCAATGACATCTATTTTTCATGATATGATGCATAGAACGATGGAGGACTATGTTGATGATACCTTGGCAAAATCAATGATCAGAACTAAACATCTAACTGACTTGAGCATGATCCTAGACAGAATGGAAAAGTTTAGTCTCCGACTAAATCCTAAGAAGTGTGCTTTTGGTGTCACTTCTGGAAAGCTCTTAGGATACATAGTTTCAAAGAAAGGCATTGAAGTTGATCCAGCTAAAGTCAAGGCTATAATAGAGATGTAACCTCCCACAAATATCAGTCAAATGAGGACGTTGCAAGGCAGAGTTCAATCTATCAGAAGATTCATATCACAGCTAGCGGACATATCACAACCTTTTACAAAAACATTACATAAAGGTGTGACCTTTGCATGGAATGAAGAATGCGAGAACAACTTTAACCATATCAAGAAGTATCTATCAAATCTGCCTATCTTGATGCCTCCTATTCATGGGAAGCCATTGATCTTGTATGTCTCTGCAACAACCACATCACTGGGGGCATTGCTAGTGCAACATGATGAAGACAAAAAGGAAAGAGCCATTTATTATATAAGCAGAACATTGGTGGCATATGAAAAGAACTATTCTATGATTGAGAAAGCTTGTCTCACTGTGATCTTTGCATCATAGAAATTGAGACACTATATGCTAGCTCATACCACGCATCTAGTAGCAAAAATTGATCCACTAAAATACCTACTAAGCAAGGCTGCCCTCACCGGTAGACTGGCTAAATGGGTCATGCTTCTAAGTGAATTTGACATTGAATATGTTGAAAGAAAAGCTATAAAAGGTCAAGTTATTGCTGATCAACTAGCAGATGCACCCATGTTTGATGACACACCAATGCAAATGGAATTTCCAAACTCATCTATTATGCACCTATCTTCTAGAGAATGGCAATTATTCTTTGATGGCTCCTATACACAGAATGGATCTGGAGCAGGCATATTGTTCCTAACTCCCCAAGGATACTCAATCCCCAAAGCATTCCGATTAAAGTTTCCTTGCACAAACAATATTGCGGAATATGAAGCCCTTTTGAATGGTATGAAAATAGCAATTAAATGGAGAGTAACAAAGCTACACATTCATGGAGACTCTCAACTTGTTATTCATCAAGTCAATGATGTGTACCAAACTAAAGATGAAAAACTCATTCCTTACAAAAGAATGGTCGATGATCTTAAGAAATATTTCATCTCTATCACATTTGAGCAAATTCCTAGAATAGAGAACAAAGCTGCCGATGCAATGGCAACACTATCTACTTTATTACAGTAGCCTGAACATGAGCTACGCTATGAGTTCCTGGTGGAAGCACTCTCTTATCCTGCATATGACTCCCCCGAAACTCACATAATTTGCACTATTGTAGGTCATGATTCGTCCTGATATAAAAACCTATTTTCCTATCTCCAAGACCAAATCATTCCTGATACCTTCAACCATCACGAAAAGAGATACCTTATCCGTAATGTCTCCTGATATGTCATCATTGGTAATGATCTATACAAACGAGGTCTAGATGGTACGCTACTTAGATGTTTAGAATGGGAAGAGTCTCAACGTGCATTAGAGGAAGTCCATGATGGTATTTGTGGGTCACACTCGAAAGGTTTAACACTAGCTCGAAAACTTATTAGGGCTGGGTACTATTGGCCTGAAATGGAGAAAGAGGCTATCAAATTTGCTAAGAATTGTCAAAAGTGTCAAGTACATGGCAACCTAATTCATGCTCCAAGGAGGGATCTAATCCCCTTTACAACACAATGGCCTTTCCATCAATGGGCATTTGATCTTATCGGGATGATTCATCCTCATTCTTCTAATGGACATACCCATATAATCACAGCCACAGATTATTTTACAAATAGGTAGAAGCGGTCCCTTTGACACAAGCAACTGGAAAGCAGATATCGATGTTCATCTTGAACTATATCATATGCAGATATGGGATCCCTCATTCCATAATCACAGATAATGGTGGGCAATTCAGGAATAAAGACCTCGATGATCTATGTGCCAAATTTAAGATCACCCAACATTGGTCTTCTATCTACTATCCACAAGGGAATGGACAAGTAGAGGCTTCTAACAAAAAATCTATTGAAGATCTTGCACAAAATAGTAAACAAAACTGGCAGAGACTGGCATCTCATGATTAATCTAGCTCTATGGGCCTACAAAACAAGTATCAGAACACCTACTGGGGCTACACCTTTCACTTTAGTTTATGGGTCTGAAGTGGTACTGCCTATTGAGGTTGAAATCCCATCACTCAGAATCAGAATGCATAGTCTAGTAACTGATGATGACTATAGAGTGTCTAGGTTACAAGAACTGGAACTACTAGATGAGCGTAGACAAGCAGTGTATGATCATCTCAGAGTATATCAGAAGAGAATGTCTAGAGGCTACAACAAGAAAGTCAGACATAGAGAATTTCAAGTTGGTGATCTAGTCTTGAGAGAAAATCCTAAAAATTAATCCCATCGAGAACGCAAGGGGAAGTTTGAACCCAACTGGCTGGGTCCCTTTGTAATCACTGCTACTTTTGGCTCTAGTGCCTATCAACTCTCAATGACTAAAGGAAAATAGCTCCGAGAACCAATCAACATTCTCCATCTGAAGAAATTCTATGCCTAAGGCATTCAATCTATGGTTAAATATCTTGAAAAAATCCTAAAAATCAGAAAAAGTCCTGAAAAAAATGAACATCTTGGTGAAAACCTAGCAATAGGCGCCTTGATGATTTGCAAAAAAATCAAAAAATATTTTTAAAAAAAAAAAAATTTGAAAAATGAAAAATACAAAAAAAATATAAAAAAAAAGTGCCTTGGTGAAAACCTGGAAACAAGCGCCTTGGTAGCAAAAATAGAATCTCTGCCAAGATGGTGAAAACCTAGCAAATGGGTGCCACTTGTTCAAAACGCTCCATCTATCAGCACAATCTTGGTCTTTCCCAGCTTTCAGTCTTGCTTTAGTTTGTACATATCTCCTAGTTTGTTTCAACATTTCCAGTTTTCAATAAGTCAGTCTGTACACCAACCAGCTCAAGCGTCTGTATCCTATCAATGTTTAACACTTGGGGGAAATCAATGTCATATCCTATGGTCTCCCATGTATCTTAGATGGATCATATCTAGTCAAAGTCCTTTGAAGCTTCATGTGAGTCAGTCAGTCAGTCTTGTCTCCAGAAAAGATTTTGCATCTACAACAACGCAATCAAACATCAAAACTCAACTGAAAACAATCTATGCTTTTTACATGCTTTTATCTCCTTGTATGCTTACTGATTCGCATTGAGATTTTTGCATATTGTGTCCCTTCGAGCTCTTCGATGATGTCCTTTACAGGATTTAGAGAGTGATGACTAGGAGCATAATCTTTTCTTTGTCTTCTGCTTGTATGTGAAAATCTAACATCTTTGAAAATTTTGGATTGAAATGGTGTCCGACTATAAGAGCCTCTATCTCGAATTGGATGGCCATGCGTACCTCGACCATTGATACCCAAAAAATTCAAGGAAGTTTGATCTAACTATTGTCTTTTTGAGTAAGTTCTTTCTCCTACTGTGGAATGCGATCTTGCCTAAGGATGTGAATGATAAAGGGTCACTACGGGTAATTCACAGGGGATTTAGAATGATCTCTTGACTGTTTGATGTGTTTGCAATGCAAGGAGTATTCTGGTCATCACGACGTTTATGTTTTGATGCTTATACAAATTGCTATATCAAAATGGACATGATATTCAGGTCATCCTGGTGTTTGTGCCTTGGTGCTTATATCTACTCTGACATTCCAAAAATAAAATCAATATTCATATATCCATGGTTGTTGACCAGTGGGTGTTGTATTGATTCTTGTGCATACAAATCGATATTCATATGTCTATGGTTTCATAGCTAGTGGGCATTGTATTGATTTATCCGGTTACCTAAAAGTTCAATGATGATAACAAATCGACACATGATCAGTGACTAGGTCCTAGGTCTTAGGTTGCATTTCATTTTGCATGTCTCATTGCATTTTGCATGTTTGCATGATCTCACAATGATTAAACGAACTTCAATGCTTAAACAATTCTCCACTCGCATCTTCAAATCTAACAAGAGTTGAATCCCACACGAAGGTTCCTCCAACGAAATAGCAAGTAGAATCCTTTTTTGGGATCAAAATTCAAATCTGAGATCATTTAATATGTCAAAATCATGATTTAAATTTTTTTGGGCCTAGGACGGTCTACTACTTCCATAATCAACCTTCAATCATAGTAGAAATCTAGTAATCAACTTAACTGATTCTCTTACATCAAACTATCAAAATTTCAACTTGGTCAACCATGGTCAACTCATGGTCAAACCTAGTCAAACTTAGTCTCCAAGACCTCCAAATGATGCATAATACATTTTCAAACGTGTATAACCACTTCTCAAATCATTTAACATGCTTCTAAACTATCAACGCTGACTTTTCTTGTCAGATTTCAATTTTAATCCCGAAGGGGGCATGGTATTGCACATCATTCAAAGTCTGTAAATCAAATTTTATCAATCTTTCCTCAGTAATCAAGACAACAATCACGTCTAGTTACTGAATCATCAAAAGTCCTCATCGCTTGAGGCAAATCTATCATCACTTGGGGCATATCAGATTCGTCAATCCATATCAATCTAGTATTCTCCTAATCTTGTAAATTGTATCAGTTTTTGCAACCATCAGATCATAGTGTTCTTTCCTTGGTTTTTCGGCAACTGAAGGGTTCAGATGTGATACCTACTAGTTCTACTAAGACAATCGAGTCTAGAACCGGTCACTCACTTCTTAGCAATCCTAAGGTTTGGAATCAGGCATTTTGACACTTTTTCACAATCCTCGGTTCATCGCTGTTATAGTGAACATTATCTTTGGTCATTCAGGACCTATTATCTCCATATCAAATCAATATCAATCAGCTTCTGTCTCATATCAATTATCAATTTCAAACATCAATTTCATATCTTTATCAAACACAGACTATCTTTGAACCACTGTGCTTTGCACAGTAATTCAAAGAGGGGCAAAATGTAATACCCCAAAAATGGGCTATAAGTTCATTAATATCCTGCATCTACATATCGAATGAAATCGACATCAAAGTCCTAATCTAAGGCACATCTAAACATCATCGAATCATAATTGATTATCTTAAATTCTGCATCGGGAAATATTCCTAGCAATATTCCTAACTATCTTAATTATCTTTAATTTAATGATTATTTGGCAATAAATCACATTTATTCTAAGTTTGATTAATTGAATATTTTCATATTTAATTAATTAGATTTAATATCTTGCCAAATTAATTATGTAATTAAATTTAATTCTATCTATTATTAATTGTATTATTTAATTTTGACAATAAATCAAAATTCCTATGAATAATTGATTAAATTCTTATTTAATTAATTAAAGCATGTTGTCATTATTTAATAATATAATTTTTAATAAAAGTTTGGTAAAATAGTTAATTAACCCATAAATTAATTATTTTATTTCAAAAAGCAGTTAAGTTGAGAATAAATCACTTTATTTATTTATTAAATCATAATTATCCATGTGCACATTCAAGGACCAGTTAAACTCAAAATTGGAAAATCAATGCAAGTTGTTAGCTTTTTGAAACTCAACATCTTTTTGAGTTTTAAAGTTGATCTAAACTTTTAATTCGAGTTGAACTGTGCTTTTGCATGATTTTTGTGACTTAATTATCTGTTATTTAAAAATAACTCAAAAATCAACCTGAGTTATTTGAGTGATTTATGGCTTTTTTTCCATGCACCTCCAAAGCCCTGGATTTCTATAAAACCAAGACTCGGCTCTTCATAATTCATCTCTCAAATTTGCATCCACAGGATCTCATAATTTTGCAAGCTTACTTTGCCAAAGTCATCTACAAATTGCACAACTATTTTGAAGAATTGGAATTTGGAGAATCAAAGCTTATTGCGAATCAAGGCTATTGTGAGATCAATTTGTTTTGCTTTTTTACATTCATTTAGATTCTTTTTCATATCATTTCTAGATTAGCATAGCATATCAATTTCCATATTAACATAGATTCATATCAATTTTTATCATTCTTATTGCATAGAAAATCCAAAAAAATAGATTAATTGCATTCAATTCATATCTAGATCAATTGCATTCAAATCCTTCGTTTAGGTGTCGTCTAGGTCACTGATCTCGATAACAATCTGAGAACATTAATCTCGCACCTACTAGAAGGCAGTAAATCGCTTGGTTAAATTAGATTTTAATTTTGCACGATTCTGATTATAGCTAATCTCTAATATTTTACTGAAGTGTTGTGTCTACAGATCAGGTACAAAATTCACACACACAGTAGTGAGACTACATGGTTTGCCAAATACTATAGTTTCAGATCAGGACACTAAGTTTGTTGGATATTTCTGGCATACATTGTGGAAGAAGTTGAAGATAGATTTGAAGTTTAGTTCATCACATCATCCATAGACTGATGGATAGATAGAGGTGGTGAATAGGAGTTTGTGGAATTTGTTGAGATGTTTGGTTGGAGATAAGCCAACAGGATGGGATTTGATTTTACCAGAAGCAAAATTTGCATACAATAATTCTGTCAATAGGAGCACTGGTAAATCACCATTCCAGATTGTATATGGAAGTAGTCCCAGAAATGCATCTGAATTAATAAAGATAGATAAAGGAGAAATAAGTAGTGCTGAAGCTGAGGATTTTGTAGAACATTTGAAGAACATCCATGAGGAGGTGAGGAAGCACATTACCAAGATGAATGCATAGTATAAGGCTAAGGCAGATGAGAAAAGGAGGCATAAGGAATTTCAGGTTGGAGATGAAGTCATGGTTCATTTGCAAAAGGAGCGATTTCCAATTGGTACATATCACAAGCTAAAAATGAAGAAGTTTGGGCCATGTAAGATACTGAAGAAGCATGATTCAGGAAATGCATATGAGGTCGAGTTGCCTACTGAGCTGAATATTTCACCAGTATTTAATATTTCAAATCTGATAGAGTATCATGAAGGAGGTGTTGAAGATGAGGTTACAACAGCACAGTGGAGTATTCCAGCAACCAGTTCAGATATCAAGGAGATTGAAGACATACTGGATAGTCATGTTGGCTGAAGCACAAGGAATAGGACATATGAAGAATATCTTGTCAAGTGGAAAGGAGGACCTATTGAAGATTCATCATGACTAACAAAGGATGAGGTTAACTATCTTGGTCTTCCTCTACACACCTAAGATGTGATAGGGTCACTTCTCAAATTACCCCGGGTGTCTGATGTAGGAGCATCCTGGGTGAAAGAGCAATCTTGCATCACCCAAAAATATTTCTATTTTTGTATTCAATAAGGGCTATCTTGTGCAGAGCTGCTATTTATGGAAACTTGCTATTTTTAGTAAGTTGGTCATACGATCTTGGAATTTTTTGACTTTACATGTGGAGGTTCATCTCAGTCATATTAGCCTGCCAGTAAAGTTTCATGGCTAGATCAGGTATAGTTTTGAAGATATTGAAGATTTTTGGTATTGGTAGCAAGGTACAAAAACTTTGAACTCAGTTTTGAAGGCTTTAGAGGCCCCATATGAGGTCAAAAATTTGGGTGACAGGTGCTTTCACAAGTCAAGCTTGTAGAGCACTTCATGGCCTTTCCAAAATGGGGTTATAATAGTCAATCGGGTCAACTGGTGATGACTTATGGTCTTTGGAAGTCGGGCCACCTAAAATGGCAGAAAATAATTTTTCCTTCAAAATTTATATTCGGGTTTCAAAAACTATTTTGAGCCGACTTTGATGTAATAAATTGAAAAATAAAATAATTATAAGTTTGGTCGGCCCTAAGGGCTAAATTTCTGGAACCTTCTCAGGCATTGGAAAATGCTTATATAAAGAAGGCCCATAGTGTTGTCTAGAGCAGTTCTGGGTAGAGATCTGGGTATTGATTTGAGGCTTTGTCCTATAGAATATTGTAAGGGAATTCCCATGTGGCTTTGCATATTGTAATTCTAAAAGTTTGTAATTCCACATTTGTGGAGATAATAAGAAGCCAATTTTCTGTTATTGCATATTGTTGTTGTTTCTCTATTTTTGTTATGTGTTTGTGGTATTAAGGGGAGCACCCTTCATCAGTGTTAAGGATATTATTGAAGTTAGGGTTGTGTTTTGGTTACATATGTTTTTGATAGGGTACTGAATTTTATTATTATGGTTAAAGTTAATGATATTGTTAAGGTGAAGGTTATGGTTAGGGTTAGTGCTCCTATTATGGTCAAGGTTAGTGTTATTTTTACAGTTAAGGTTAGTGTTATAGTAACAATTGGGTTATATGTTGTAATTGGGGTTAGTGTTAAGGATATTATTAAGGTTATGGTTGTATTTTGGTAAATTTAAGATTTTGTTAGCATTCATGTTATTATTATGGTTAAGGTTAGTGATATTATTAAGGTTAATAAAAATTGTTAGGGTTAGTGCTCCTATTACAATTATGGTTAGTGTTATTCTTACAATTAAGGTTAGTGTTGGGGTAACTGTTAGGTTATATGTTGCAATTAGAGTTTGGGTTACATTTTAGAATTATCTTAGCATTCATTTTATTAATACAGTCAAGGTTATAATTAGGGTGTGTTGATTAAATATACAAAAAGTATCAAAAGTTTTATATAGAGTATTTGATAATGCTCATTATGGTTATTGTGAAGGATTTCATCTAGGCTTAGTTAGTATTAGTATTAATATTTAAGTTAAGATGTAGTCTAACATTTATGTTAATCTTGTTGGATATTGCTACATTGAGTATTATTATATGTTCATGAGGTAGTGTAAGTAATATAGTCAGGGGTACAATTAGGATTAGTATTAGAGTATTCCATAACGATTATTATGGGTATGGTGAAGGATTTCTTGTATACTTTGTTAATATCAGTATTAAGGTTTAATTAATACACTTCTAGCTTTGATTGATCAGCTCTTCAGACTTTCGATGTTTTTATGTCATTTGTATTTTTGAGTTTAGGTGTTTTCCTTTGTTTGCCTCTTGATTCGAGTAGTGTCATTTGAGGGCACTCGTGCAGATTACAGTATTTTGTAAACTTCAGTATTTTTAGGCCCCAGGGGCCTATTGATTTTTTTCCATGATGGTCATATGGCCATCAAATTTAGGCCAGTGAAGTGCTGATGTCATCACTACATTAGCACCTTTGAGATACCTTTTTACGGCCCTCCAGAGAACCTATTGGTTTTTTGCTCATAACTTGAGCATACGATATCATTTTTTAGCAAATGAGATACCGTCGGAAAGCTTGTTCAGAGATGAATTTTTTTGGCATTTTGGATTTTAGATTTTATTTCCTCCATTTTTCATACCATGAGTTCAAAGATAGAGCTTCTTTTTTGTCTTCCATCTGGTGCAACTTGTGCTTTTATGCTCATATCCTGAGCATACGGTGTCGAAATTGGGAAAACAAGATATCATCAGAAAGCTAGTTCTGAGATCTATCCAGATCTAGAGGTTTAAATTTCTGATTTTTATTTTTTGATGGTGTTGTTTACTATGAAATCTAGATGTTCAATTTTTCACTTCGGGAGCTCTATCTTGCACATCCGGACTCTGTTTTTGGAAAATGATGTATCATTGGAAAGCTTGTTCTGAGAGATTTCTAGTGCTATGAGTCTTTTTTCCAGATTCTTCTCTAGGTACATGTTATTCATATTTTTTCATTTTTGCAATCTGGTGGATATCCTTGATGTTTCAAGTCCTGGGATCTTTTCCTTTTGAGGAATAACTCATCTTAGGTTGTTCTTTTGTTTTAGCAGCCTTCTCTCTTCTTTGAGCAGTGTATACTTCACTTTTGTAGCATTATTTTATGCTCACACACTGAGATAAAGTTTCATTCTATTGCATGTATGGGATTTTGCACAAGTTCATGCTCTATGTACTCACACTCCATTATAAAGTTCCAATGGGGTTTGATGTTTTCCTTAATTTTCCATCTACTTTTTTCATGCGAGTGTTCCTCCAATGACATTAGGCTCACGTATCATTATCTGTGTTTGTACTCTCTCTGCAAATTCGATGTTCCTGGTATCACGCAGTTCATATTGGATGATCTTTTTAGTGTACCTGTCATTACTCCCTTGTCAACATTATGGGTGGGATTTCTACTGTTGGTTCTACAACTTCCTTGGTTTGATAGTGTGAGCTATGTATTCATTATTTTATTCTATGTACTAGGTAGATGCAGTGGCTGGGTAGCTATCCATTCTAGTGAGATGGATCATTTACCATATGGACACTCTTTCTTTCCTATTTTTTGGATGCACTCTTCTAGCTTTGATTGATCAGCTCTTCATAATTTTTGTGTTTTTATGCCATCTTTATTTTCAATTTTAGGTGTTTTCCTTTGTATTCATCCTGATTCAAGTAGTGTCATTTGAGGGCACTCATGCAAATTATAGTATTCTGTATCTTTGACTTCAGTTGTTTGCCTTTGTTTGCCTCCTAATTTGAGTAGTGTCATTTGAGGGAACTCATGCAGATTAAAATCTTCTCTACCTAGTCATATTTCAATGGAGGATCTTTAGATCATCAGTTACTTCTTGAAAGATTTTGCAACTTCTTGCTTCAATGATGTTCTACATGTTCATTATTGTTCCTATTTTTTGGAACATTCCTAGTTTTGGAGGTTTCTTCAGTCCTTCAGACTGGTCTTTGTCTATTTTTGGAGTAGAGTTTTTCCCATGTGGTTTTCTCTATTTCTCCGCTTTATAGAGACTCTCTTTTGTACTTGGGTACTTGATCAGGCCTTTTGTTGTTGGTACCCATTTTCTTTCAGTAGTTCTTTCTAGGTTTTTAGCTTCTTCCAAAGTTCATCTTAAGGGGCGGTGTTAGAGTAATAAAGTGTTTTCTTATTAATTAAATCATGTTTGATTTAACTACTAAGTCACTTATTACCTCATTCTACTTAAACTAAACTTTAGCCATATAATAATTAATTCCTTTCTTAATTATTATTGTGCAACCTAGGTTTTACCTTTTTAGGGTTTTGATCTTCTTTTATAGGGATTGATCTCCTCTTGTTTTCATAACATGGTAATGGATTATTCATTATTGAATTGGAAATTTTGTTTTTGCACATCAAGAATGATTTCTCCTCTCTTGTGGATCAATGCGTTCAGGCCTTCATAGCTTCTTGCTTCTTCTCTCTCTTTTTGTGATAGGTGTTTGCATGCAGGTGTTCTTGGGAGCTGTGGGTTATTTTCTCATCAATTCCAATATTAAGGTTTAATTAAGTTGATGTTTATGATTTGTGTTAATCTTATTAGATACACTTATGATATTAATGTTTATATGCATGTAAAATACATGTCTATAATGATGAAGAGGGTAATGTGCTATTTATTTGAGAAATGATCAAATAATCTTCAATAATGAATAGGGTATTGCAACCTTTATTTGAGGGAAAAATTAATTATCATGAAATTTCAGCCAATCGAATTTAACAACCATATGAAATTAAAAATAATGAGGTAATCGTGTTAGATTGAGCATATGTGATTTTACTTGTCACTTAGTGTAGAATAGTATGTATGAATGTGCACAATAAGATTAATGATATAATAATTTAATATAATTATCACATAATGTAGGAGAATAATTAATTTTATATTGTTTAATAGGACTTTGGAAATACATCATTAGAGTGCAACATTTATTTTGAAGACATCTAAGTCTTATTTCTTCTGCTTTTCTCTTTGAAAGTTGTTTCCCACTTTTCATTTTTTCATAGCAGTCATATGTGAAGGGTGGCATTATTCTCAAGCCTTCTAGAGACTTTACAGAAGATATAGCCCCAAAATGGTACTATTTTTGGATGGTGGTCATCATATGGTATTCTAGAGAAATTATCAAATTCAAATGCGACATATGCTAGTGGTTCAGGTGGAGCATTTTCGGGTTTGTAGATAATATTTATGATATATCTCAAAGCTCCATGGACAAGACCAAATTTTATCCAAAGATTTGTAGTCAACATCACCCTTGAATTGTTACTGAACAATAACTCTGTATCAAGTTCTTCAGTTGACCAATCTTCATTTTTATTACCCGTGTGGTTAAATATTGGTATCAAATATTGGTTAAATTTTACTTTATGTAAAACCCTATTGTAAAGTAATTAAACAATGTGAGTCATATATTATTGTAACACTTACCTGATGTTAAATTTTAAATTCTTATTCAACTATATAGTGTTATTTACTTATTTAATTATTATTATTATTATTATTATTATTACTATTATATATATATATATATATATATATATATATATATATATATATATATATATATATATATATATATATATGATAATAAAAATGATACATTTAATAATGTCATGATATACAACTATAATATTATTAGTTTCCCTTTGTGTGGACGACAATGTATTAAATAAAATGTAAAATATGTATTAATAATATTATGATTTATTTTTAAACAAAGCATACTATGAAATGTTATAATTTTGATTCAATATATTAGAGTATAAACATATAGATTTTAACTTAACTTAAAATTTAACTTAGCTTAAATTCACTTAACTAAACTAAACTTAACTTAACTTAACTTAACTTAACTTCACTTAACTTCACTTAACTTAACTTAACTTAACTTACCTTAACTTAACTTAACTTAAGTTCACTTAACTTCACTTAACTTCACTTCATTTCACTTAACTTAACTTAACTTCACTTCACTTAACTTAACTTAACTTAAGTGAAGTGGAGTGAAATGAAGTTAATTTAAGTTAACTTAACTTAACTTAACTTAACTTAACTTAACTTAACTTAACTTCACTTACCTTAACTTGACTTCACTTCACTTCACTTAACTTAACTTAACTTAACTTCAATTCACTTCACTTAACTTAACAAAATCTATATGTTTATACTATAATATATTGAATCAAAATTATAACATTTCATAGTATGTTTTGTTTAAAAATAAATCATAATATTATTAATGTATTTTACATTTTTTATTAATACATTATCGTCCAAACAAAGGGCAACTAATAATATTATAGTTGTATATGACATTATTAAATGTATCATTTTTATTATCATATATATATATATATATATATATATATATATATATATATATATATATTGTTACAATAATATATGACTCACATTGTTTAATTACTTTACAATAGGGTTTTACATAAAGTAAAATTTATTTTACCCTATTCATTTTGGAGTTTGTATTCTCATTTATTATTTAAAATTTTTAAATTCGAGGCTGATTATATCTATTGCCCATTTTCTATTTCTCATTGACCCTTTAATTTTCATCATTTATCTGTTTAAGGTGTGCTTATGCCACGATCTACTAGAAACCTTAATCTACCTCTAAGAAGAAGTGACTACCTAAAATCTCATATGGATTCTCATTTATTGATCTATAGATCCCTATTGGTGTTAATCATAACAATCAATCTAATTTGATCAATTAAATTGATTTAAACTCCAACATCTAGGTATTTCTTTGTCTTACATAGAGCTCAAATTTAATTTTCAATATTAAATTACAACGCAACACTTGCAAGGTTTATTATAGATATAAAAAAAGGTCCATATGTCACATGAAATATATTGATGACAAATATAGATAATTAAATAAGAAAAATAACTCTTAAAACATGCTACAAAGAGAAACTCATATATGAGAAAAGAAATACAAGCCAAATTGTCATGCCCATATTTCTACGAGCAAAAACACACCAACAACTTTTTTTTAAAGGGTTAAATTAATAGTTGATTAAAGGTTCATGGTTTTCAAACTTCTGCGATGAATATTATTATTTAATGTATAAAATAATGTAAGTGTGATAGGCGATTATCACGCTACACACAAGAGTGGTATACTTGACGTTCAATAGAGGGGAAACATAGTGAGGGGGTCATCGTACCAACAACGTCCCTCTTGCGATGTCGACATGGACAGGATAATATTACAATAATTAATTTAGCATGATTATACAATTTAAGATTGTTCCTCTTAAATTTTGTGATCAACTTACTATAATGCAATTATTAATTTATCGTAGTTATCTTCTAGGTGGTAGCATAAATTTAAATATTATAATTATCGTAAGAATTTAATTTACTAAAATTAAGTTCTCCAATTAGAAAGATGTCACATGAAAATGTCGTAACAATCTCATTAATTGATGATAAATAAATAACTATAGTTAGAAAGATTAATAAATTCCATTTACAAAAGTAATTAATATTCCAGTCCAAGGATTTCTTTTTAAATAAGAAAATGTAGTTTACTTTAACGACTACCTAGCAAGTAATAAAATTTATTCGATAACATTAATCTTAAACCCAAAGGTTTATTAAATTAATATCCTTACTAAGGAGTCTCAACTAAAAATAAGAAATTTAGGGGAAACATTTCTCCCACACTTAAGTATATATTCCCCAAATTAATAGAATAGTTTATCATGTTGGCATTAATGAAATATTCTCCCCCACCAAAAGCATAAAGTCTATTACAACATTCTTTAAAAAAAAAAAACTATAAGTAAATAAATTTACTTTAACTCAAAACAAGCAAGAAGCAAAATGGGAGGGAAAAGATATTCTAAAAGAATATGGTCTAGTGGGTTGACCCATTAGCCCTAACCCTAATTCGAATTTAGGGTTAGGGTGGATTTGGTAAATCCCCAAAACTCATATTTTACATCTATTCTTGCCTCCAACTTTTCCCTTTCAAACCCTAAGTGGGTATACTCCTTTTTTTGTGTTTCTTGTTGCAGGAAAGCTTAGAGAAGCCTACAATGGAGGTGCAAGAGCAATGTGTGTAATATACTCATATTCATATATACTTTTCGTATATATGCCTATGACTATATATCATATGTTTTTGAAGAACAATGGGGGTTTCAAAGCTCTCCCTCAGTTTTATTTCCATCCTATGAAATATGGTATACATTACTTACCACTATTTTTTTTTGTTTGTAAAAAAATTAGTTCTTTTTGTAAAAAAAATACTTTTCTTAAGGCTGGGGGAGTTGGGCTCTACCCCAAACCCCAGCCATTATGGAATGACCACAGCGTGGGCTATGAGGGCATCATAGCTGGCCACGACCGACTGTGATGTACTCACAATCCATCGTCTAAATTAATTGAAGTGAAGTGAAGTGAAGGTAAGGTAAGGTAAGGTAAGGTAAGGTAAGTGAAGTGAAGTGAAGTGAAGTGACGTGAAGTGAAGTGAAGCGAAGCGAAGTTGAGTTGAATTGAGTTGGGTTGAGTTGAGTTGAGTTAAGTTTAGTGAAGTGAAGTTAAGTTAAGTTAAGTTAAGTTAAGTTAAGTTAAGTTAAGTTAAGTCAAGTCAAGTTAAGTTAAACGAAGTTAACTAAAGTGAAGTGAAATTAACTTAACTGAAGTTAAGATAAGTTAAGTTATGTTTTAGTTAAGTGAAGTGAAGTTATGTAAGTGAAGTGAAGTGAAGTGAAGTAAGGACAAATATTAAAAGATAATAATTTAATAACTATAAAGAGGTGCAAAATGTAAGAACAAATACTAAAATTAATAATTAGAGCAGTTATGTAGAATAATTTTAGTAAATTTATTATATTTTATTAAGGATAATTATTTAATATAAAAATTATATATACTTATGGGACAATAATTGTTTTTTTACTTTAATAATTGTATTATTTCCTAAAAATCCTTAATATGGTCCAAAACATATTAACCAATTAGTTTGAAGAAAAAACAATTTTAATGACTTTGTAACTTAAAAATTTGACATGTACACTTTAGAATAACCTTTAAAAAATTTAAGCAAAAAAATACTCAGTTGTAATTGGTTTAGATAAAAAAATTTAAATAACTAATCAAGAAAACTCATTGCAATAGTATATGCCTATAGAAAATACTAACCAGCTTATATATATATATATATATATATATATATATATATATATATATATATATATAATACGCCAAGAGTAATCTTTCTTGAGGTGCCTATTTTCATCAACCCTAACCCACACAAACCTTGCAATTTGATGAAAATAGGCACCTCAAGAAGTATTACTCTCGGTCTATTATATATATAGGTATATATAAACTAGGAGTAGCCACAACGCAACACAAAAGACATTTAATATTGTATATTTTTTGAAAATAAATGGTGCAAGGGTTATTGTTACGGTAATGGATGGGTTGGATTACATTTACAATTCTACTATTAAGATTATGGTTTACGTTAGTGCGATTACTAGAGTTAAGGTTAGTGTTAGGGGAACTATTTGGTTACATTTAATAAATTTGTTAGGGTTATTTCTCCAAAAACGGTTAAGGTTAATGTTATTGATACAATTAAGGTTAGTGTTAGCGTATTGTTTAGGTTATATGTTGTAAATAGGGTTATTGTTAATGATATTATTAAGTATTTGGCTTGTTTTTTGTTAAATTTAAGATTTTTATTAGGTTTTGTGTTATTATTGCGGTTAAGGTTATTGATATTGTTAAGGTTAAGGTTATTGTTAGGGTTAGTGCTCATATTGCGATTAAGGTTAGTGGTATTGTTACACTTAGGACCCGTTTGTTTGCCAAAAGATGGCAGAATTGGAATTTGAGTCAAAACCTTATTATCTCAAAACCAAGTTTTAATTTCGAATTCCACCTCTTTGGTGGGAAGATGGATATGCCCATTTTGGTGGCATATTCGGGTTTTGATGGTATAACCCGATTTTGAAATAAGTGTTCCAAACTGTGGAGAATGATCAAAACCTGATTATCATCTTCCAATTCCTACCATCTTTCAACAAACAAACAGGCCCTTAAGGTTAGTGTTAGGGTAATTGTTACATTTTTTTTTATGAAGGGGTAAAAGCACAAAGTTGTGTCATGTTTCACACTAACTTATCAGCACAACTAAATTTGAGTATTTCTAAGTAAAAATTAATTTTAGTCAAATATATGGTCTAGCTAGATTCATTCTAGCTAAGTTAGATAAGTGCTTCAACTTTTCCAATTGAAAATGTCTATTAAATGCATGTTTTATACCAATTTGGGTCCAATTGCCAAAGAAATAAAATTATTTCAGAAAAGTGTTGTTTTAATAACTCCTACTCTATTTAATAATATTTTTTTTAAATATATAAAAATACCCTTTTGTAGAGCTCACAGTCAAGATTATCATCATATAAATTTTATAGTATTTTGGTTAGATCTAATATATTATAATTTCAAAATACTGGAAATAGATATTTTAACATTCACATATCTTTTTATGTAGGTTAGTGATATTGTGACACCTATGGTTAGTGTTAGTGCTATTGTTACACCTAAAGTTAGTGGTAGGGGAACTGTTAGGTTCCATTTAATAAGTTTGTTAGGGTTTGTGTTATTATTACGGTTAAGGTTATTGTTACTATTAGGTTTATTACTGTTAGGTTTTTTTTTTAATGTGGGTTAGTTGTATTGTGACACTTATGGTTAGTGTTAGTTCTATTGTTGCAGATAAGGTAAGTGTTAAGGGAAAGATTAGGTTACATTTAACTAGTTAGTTTGTGTTTGTTAGAGTTACTGCTCCTTTTATGGTAAAGGTTAGTGTTATTATTATAGTTAAGTTTAGTTTTAGGGTAATTATTGTTATGTAATACGTTTTAATCAGGTTTAGTGTTAATGATATTAGTAATTGGGTTGTGGTTAGATTTTGGTAACATTTAAGATTTTTTTATGGTTCTTGTTATTTTTAAGGTTAAGGTTACTAATATAATTAAGGCTAAGGTTATTGTTAGGGTTAGTGCTCATATTGCGGTTAAGGTCAGACTTGTTGTTACACTGAAGCTTAGTGTTATGGTAATTGTTATTACATTATATGTTGTAAATAGAGTTAGTGTTAAGGATATTATTGAAGTTAGGGTTGTGTTTTGGTTACATATTTTTTTGATAGGGTACTGTATTTTATTATTATGGTTAAAGTTAATGATATTGTTAAGGTGAAGGTTATAGTTAGGGTTAGTGCTCCTATTACAATCAAGGTTAGTGTTATTTTTATAGTTAAGGTTAGTGTTACAGTAACAATTGGGTTATATGTTGTAATTGGGGTTAGTGTTAAGGATATTATTAAGGTTATGGTTATGTTTTGGTTAAATTTAAGATTTTGTTAGCATTCGTGTTATTATTATGGTTATTATGAAGGATTGCATGTAGACTTAGTTAGTATTATTATTAATATTTAAGTTATGATGAAGTCTAGGATTTGTGTTAATCTTGTTGGATATTGCTACATTGAGTATTATTATATGTTCATGAGGTAGTGTAGGTAATATAGTCAAGGGTACAATTAGGGTTAGTATTAGAGTATTCGATAACAACTATTATGGGTATGGTGAAGGATTGCTTGTAGACTTTGTTAATATCAATATTAAGGTTTAATTAATACTCTTCTATCTTTGATTGATCAGCTCTTCAGACTTTTGGTGTTTTTATGCCATTTGTATTTTTGAGTTTAGGTGTTTGCCTTTGTTTGCCTCATGATTCGAGTAGTGTCATTTGAGGGCACTCGTGCATATTACAGTATTCTGTATCTTCGACTTCGGTATTTTTGGCCCCATAGGACTATTGATTTTTTTCCATGATGGGCATATGGCCATCAAATTTAGGCCAGTGAAGTGCTGATGTCCTCACTACATCAGCACCTTTCAAATACTATTTTTGGGCCCTCCAGAGCACCTATTGGTTTTTTTCTCATAACTTGAGCATATAGTATCATTTTTCAGCAAATGAGATACCATAGGAAAACTTGTTCAGAGCCGGATTTGTCTAGCATTCAAATTTTATATTTTTTATCCTCCATTTTTCATACCAAGAGTTCAAAGATAGAGCTTCTTTTTTGTCTTCCATCTAGCACAACTTGTGCTTTTATACTCATATCTTGAGCATGCAGTGTCAAAATTGGGCAAACGAGATACCGTCGAAAAGCTGGTTCCGAGCTCTATCCAAATCTAGAGGTTTAAATTTATGATTTTTCTTTTTTGATGGTGTTTTTACAATGAAATCTAGATGTTTAGTTTTGCACTCTCGGAGCTCTATCTTGCGCATCCAGACTCCATTTTGGGAAAAATATATATCATTGGAAAGCTTGTTCTGAGAGATTTCTAGTGTTGTGAGTCTTTTTTCTAGATTCTTCTCTAGGTACATTTTATTCATATTTTTTCATTTTTGCAATCTCATGGATATCCTTGATGTTTCAGGTCCTGGGATCTTTTCCTTTTGAGGAATAACTCATCTTAGGTTGTTCTTTTGTTTTAGTAGCCTTATATCTTCTTTGAGCATTGTATACTTCACTTTTGTAGCATTCTTTTATGCACACACACTGAGATAAAGTGCCATTCTATTGCATGTATGGGTTTTTGCACAAGTTCATGCTCTTTATACTCGCACTCCATTATAAAGTGCCAAGGGGTTTGATGGTTGCCTTTGTTTTCCATCTACTTTTGTCATGTGAGCGTTCCTCCAACAACATTAGGCTCATGTATCATTATTTGTGTTTGTACTCTCTCTCCACATTTGATGTTCCTAGTATCACGTAGTTCATATTGAATGATATTTTTAGTGTACCTATTATTACTCCCTTGTCAGCATTATGGGGGGGTTTCTATTGTTGGTTGCATTGCTTCTTTGGTTCGATAGTGTGAGCTATGTACTCATTATTTGATTCTATTTACTAGGCGGATGTAGTGGTTGTGTACCTATGCTTTCTGGTGAGATGGATCATTTACCATATGGACACTCTTTCTTTCCTATTTTTTGGATGCACTCTTCCATCTTTGATTGATCAAATCTTCATACTTGTGGTGTTTTTATGTCATCTATATTTTTGAGTTTAGGTGTTTGCCTCCTTATTTGAGTAGTGTAATTTGAGGGCACTCATGCAGATTACATTATTTTGTATCTTCAACTTCAGTCGTTTGCCTTTGTTTGCCTCCTGATTTGAGTGGTGTCATTTAATGAACTCATGCAAATTAAAATCTTCTCTACCTGGTCATATTTCAATGGAGGATCTTTAGATCATCAGTTACATCTTGAAAGAGTTTGCAACTTCTTGCTTCAATGATGTTCTACATGTTCATTCTTGTTCCTATTTTCTAGAACATTCCTAGTTTTGGAGGTTTCTTCAGTCCTTTAGACTGGTCTTTGTCTTTTTTTGGAGTAGAGTTGTTCACATGTGGTTTTCTCTATTTCTCCACTTTATAGAGAATCTCTTTTCTACTTGGGTACCTAATCAGGCCTTTTGTTGTTGGGACCCATTTGCTTTCAGTAGTTCTTTCTAGGTTTTTAGCTTCTCCCAAATTCATCTTAAGGGGGGGTGTTAGAGTAATAAAGTGTTTGCTTATTAATTAAATCATGTTTGATTTAATTACTAAGTCACTTATTACCTCTTTCTACTTAAGCTAAACTTTAGGCATATAATAATTAATTCCTTTATTAATTATTATTGTGCAACCTAGGTTTTACCTTTTTAGGGTTTTGATATTCTTTTATAAGGATTGATCTCCTCTTATTTTCATAACTTGGTAACAGATTATTCATTATTTAATTGCAACTTTTATTTTTTCACATCAAGAATGATTTCTCCTCTCTCATGGATCAATGCATTCAGGCCTCCATAGCTTCTTTCTTCTTCTCTCTCTTTCTATGACAAGTGTTTGCATGCAGGTGTTCTTGGGAGTTGTGGGTTGTTTTCTCATCAACTCCAATATTAAGGTTTAATTAAGTTGATGTTTATGATTTGTGTTAATCTTATTAGATACACTTATGATATTAATGTTTAGATGCATGTAAAATACATGTCTGTAATGATGAAGAGGGTAGTGCACTATTTATTTGAGAAATGATCAAATAATCTTCACTAATGAAGAGGGTACTACAACCTTTATTTGAGGGAAAAATTAATTGTCATGAAATTTCAGCCAAATGAATTTAACAACCATATGAAATTTAAAATAATGAGGTAATCATGTTAGATTAAGCATAAGTGATTTTACTTGTCACTTAGTGTAGAATAGCATGTATGAATGTGCACAATAAGATTAATGATATAATAATTTAATATAATTATCACATAATTTAGGAGAATAATTAATTTTATATTGTTTAATAGGATGTTGGAAATACATCATTAGAGTACATCATTTATTTTGAAGACATCTAAGTTTGATTTCTTCTGCTTTTCTCTTTGAAAGTTGTTTCCCACTTTTTATTTTTTCATAGCGGTCATATGTTAAGGGTTGAATTATTCTCAAGCCTTCTAGAGACTTTACAGGAGATATAGCCCCAAATGTCAATCCTTCTCTTTCTCTTGGACCTATATCATTTATGGTTTTTCAAATAGTTAGTCCTTGAGATTTGTGAATTGACAACGCCCATGCCAACCTTAACGGTAATTAGAAGGTCCTACCTATTTTTCATAGTACAAATGGTACTATTTTTTGATGGTGGTCATCATATGGTATTCTTGAGTAATTATCAAATTCAAATGTGACATATGCTAGTGGTTCATGTGGAGCATTTCCGAGTTTGTAAACAATATTTATGATATATCCAAAGCTCCATTGACAAGACTGACTTTTATCCATAGATTTGTAGTCAACATCACCATTGAATTGTTACTGAACAATAACTCTGTATCAAGTTCTTTAATTGACCAATCTTCATTTTTATTACCCCTGTGGTTAAATATTGGTATCAAATATTGATTAAATTTTACTTTATGTAAAACCCTATTGTAAAGTAATTAAACATTGTGAGTCATATATTATTGTAAAAGACTCTAGTTTACATCATCTTCAAATTCCTAATAGTTTTGCAACAACAGGTGTTTGAAAGTGAAACTTTTTCTCAGAATGTTGATCTTTGTGTCAAAGTTGGTCAAAAAGTGGGACTCACTATTGTGGGACCACCCACACACACACACACACACACATACATTAATAATATCATAAATGATAATAAAAATGATACATTTAATAATGTCATATACAACTATAATATTATTAGTTGCCCTTTGTATGGACGACAATGTATTAATAATAAATGTAAAATACATTAATAATATTATGATTTATTTTTAAACAAAGCATACTATGAAATGTTATAATTTTGATTCAATATATTAGAGTATAAACATATAGATTTTGTTAAGTTAAGTGAAGTGAATTGAAGTGAAGTTAAGTTAAGTGAAGTGAAGTTAACTTAACTTAACTTAAGAACTTAACTTAACTTAACTTGACTTGACTTAACTTAACTTAACTTAACTTAACTTAACTTAACTTAACTTAATTTAACTTAACTTCACTTAACTTAACTTAAATTAACTTAATGTAACTTTACTTTACTTTATTTTACTTTACTTTACTTAACTTAACTTAAATTCACTTAACTTAACTTAACTTAACTTAACTTAACTTAACTTAAATTCACTTAACTTCACTTCACTTCACTTCACTTAACTTCACTTCACTTAACTTAACTTAACTTAACTTCACTTCACTTCACTTCACTTAACTAAACTTAACTTAAGTGAAGTGAAGTGAAGTTAAGTTAAGTGAAGTGGGGTGAAATGAAGTTAAGTTAAGTTAAGTTAAGTTTAGTTAAGTGAAGTGAAGTGAAGTTAACTTAACTTAACTTAACTTAACTTAACTTGAATTAACTTAACTTCACTTCACTTAACTTAACTTAACTTCACTTCACTTCACTTCACTTCACTTAACTTAACTTAACTTCAATTCACTACACTTAACTTAACAAAATCTATATGTTTATACTATAATATATTGAATCAAAATTATAACATTTCATAGTATGCTTTGTTTAAAAATAAATCATAATATTATTAATGTATTTTATATTTTTTATTAATACATTGTCGTCCACACAAAGGGCAACTAATAATATTATAGTTGTATATGACATTATTAAATGTATCATTTTTATTATCATATATGATATTATTAATGTATGTGTGTGTGTGTGTGTGTGTGGGTGCTCCCACAATAGTGAGTCCCACTTTTTGGCCAACTTTGACACAGAGATCAACATTTTGAGAAAAAGTTTCACTTTCAAACACCTGTTGCTGCAAAACTATTAGGAATTTGAAGATGATGTAAACTAGAGTCTTTTACAATTTTCTTTCTAATTTTTAAATATATTTTTTAAAAAAAAAAAAATCATTTAAATTCATTTTTCTTTCTTCTTCGAAAAGTGGTTTGCGTGAAAAAACTATGTTTTTAAGGAGTTACTATCACTTGGATCAGCATAACATTTTTTTAAAATATGATAACGATGTAATTCTTTCAAGATTATATTTGTAACTTCAATATCTGAAGGATGCAATTGGTTTTATTCATTTTGGATCAATATTTCATAGTTAATTAAATTCTAAAGTGACACTAACTGTAATTTAGACATAAGGTTGCTTGGATCACTCTAACTTGATCTATGTATATTGAAATTCTTTTTTTCTTTTTTTCATAGAAAGGTAACACAAATAAGCTTTTCCTACATATTTTTTATAAAAAAAAAATTTATAATTTACTATTTTTCCCGAAGTCTTGAAGAGACAGGTTGTTGAATGACCAAACAACCTATGTTTTGTTAAAGTAATATTTAAAAGTGATGATGAACTCAATATGTATTAAAATTATATTCGTTAGAAAGCTTGTTCCGAATGGCATCATTTGACATCACGTGTTTGAAAAAACCATGCCATTTGGTCTTTGTACCAGGCCTCGAAAGACCATTTTTTTTTTTAAGTTCTCTTATTTTTTGAGGGAAAATTTTCATTTTTGGGGTCTTCGCGTGAAGACCCCCTTCACACGAAGACCCTTGAGGGGCTTCGTGTGAAGACCCTTCACACGAAGGTCCTTGAATGAAAAGTTCGGCAAAAAACACGCCACCAAATTTTTTGTGTAGTACCCCCATAGTTTTCTTTCAGATTTTCGGTGCCATACTCTTTTAGGCCTCTTTGCATGTGTGCAGATGTTGTTATTATTTCATTGATCGTTGATGATCAGGATTATGTTTATGTTATGATGTTATATGATCTCATAATTAGATGTTAATGTTTTTATGATGCGATGTTGTATTTTAGTTGGATTATGATATACTTACCCCATACTTTCATGTGTATGGTGTTTATATGTATGTACCTATTTTATGTGTTTGCATCTGTTTGATGTGTCTTTATGGTAGAGGGCAGAGGCGTAGTTACTCACTTTTTCAAGATCCACACAACTGATCATACCCTATCATTGCTTTTTATATGTTGTATGTACATGCTTTGTTTTGTGATGACAAGTTTGTAGGTACAGAGCATCGTCTTCCCTGAATTGGTAGGAGTGAGCGTGCCCATAAATACTCTTCTCAATGGTAAAGAGAGGAGATGACAGATGGACCCAAAACCCAATCCTTAGCCTATTTATCCTAATTGTTGGATAAAGTATCGGTTGACTACCTTGCCCGAGTTTGGTCAGGTTGACCTAATTCGTGGATCTCATCTCTTGAGTTGTAGCATGGATGTTTCTAAAATATTGCTCTGATTTAATTGTTTGCTATGGTTATTTTAATTAATAATATAGGTTGAAAATAATGATTAGAGTAGTTCTTATGTCATTGAATAATTATTAATTAATTAAAAATCAAATATGATAATATTTGAATTTAATTAATTAATTGTGCTAAATTAAGATTCAATATGTTTTTATTAAATTGTTGAAAAATTAGTGCATGATTTAATTGTGTTATAATTATTAAATAATTTAAAAGTGAAACTTTATATTACATGTGCTTTATTGATTTATGTGAAATTTGATTTCATAAAGTAACTTGTAAAAAGAATTCTATGTGAGTTGTGCATAAATAGTATATTTTATAATTAATAATTGGTATTTTCCCTCAAACTCAAAAAAAGAGGAGTTTGATTAGGAGTTGTCTGGTGACTCATTAGGGTTTGCATGATAGGTGGATTTGATTTTCTATTTGGGGAAAGTTTGCATTCATTTGTGGAGGGAGGTTTTTGTTGGGAGTTTTCAATTTTGGGAAGAGAGAGCATTTTTGGAAAATTTGTGCTTTCTTGTGTTCTTGTGAATTTGGAGTGTGATTTTCTGGGTGAAGGGTATATGCATCTGGAATTGGATTCTACATAAGCTGTGAATCAGAGTTGCAGGTTTGAGCTTCTACATTGTCAAATTTGGGAGATTCAACATCCTATAGGCAATTCTACATCAGATTTATAGCATTGGAATTGAGGTGGGGTTTTGATGAATTTTCTAGTATTTTTGTCTGTAGAAATTATGTAAAATTTGCTTTGTTTGTTTGATTCTGAAGGTTAGATTAGTAATTCTGGTTAAGATTTCATTTTTGGGATCTTTAAAAGCTATTAGAAAGGCTTTTTCAGTATTTTATTATTACTTGGCACAGTAGGGAAATGCTGGCAAATTTTTTGGGAAAAATTCCACCTAGAACTCACAAAAATGAGAAAATCAATTCTAGTATAGTAAAACTATAGAGAAGATAAATTTATTAAATGGGTTGTGAAGAAAAAATGTATTTGGAGTGCAAAAATGAATTCTGGGCAAAAAAATTCCCCCTCTGTGAAAAATAAACAGTCAAATTAAATTACCACAGTAAGAGTTATTTGTTTGCATGACAAAAATTTATTCTGGGAAATAGATTTGTGTTGTAATGTAGAAGAAATTATAAATTATGGAATAGGACAATTCTTTCCTATGTGTAAGCAAAAAGGGGAAATTCTATTTCTGGAAAAATTCTCCTATAGCTGTCATTTCCGTTTTCAAAAATACATATTTCTATTAAAAAAATTCATAAAAGTTTGTTAGCTATTGTTAGTGAAAACAATATGACAATAAAAATATAATTATAGCAAATATTTATTAAAAAAAAAATCAATATTCGATTTTCCTAGCAACCGAGGTTTTTAAAAAAAAAAAATATATATATATATATATATACATATATATATATATATATATATATATATATATATATATATAATGTCAAAGCAAGTGGGAGGCGGGGACCACCTGTCCCCTACCCCCCACTTCCCCACGCCACCGTAGGTAGGGCTAGCCTGCCGCACGACAATCTAGGATTGCCGCCGACAGACTAGGCTGCCATGAGGCAGCGTGGTGGGTGGCTGTGGGCCCCCCCACTTTTTGATTTGGTTCTTTTTTTATATATTATTTAATTTTTGTTTATTAAATTTGTTGAATATTTAAAAAACATTTTTTGTTAATGATTTTTTTTTAATTTGGTAATAAATTTGTATTATTGATAATTATTAATAAAATTTAATCTTTATTAATAGTTTTATATTATTTTATTGTTAATTATTATTTTATAATAAAAATTTTATTAATGTGGTTTAGTTTAATAATTATTTTAATTGATAATTATTAATGAGAATAATTTTTATTAACAATTGTTATTAAATAATAGTTGGATTATTTTGATAATTATTATTTATGATAATAATTATTGTTGTGGGCTAAAATTGACATTGATGGGTTTTATAGTAATAGTTTTTATTCAATATAGTTTTTGCATGTAGATGGTTTTATTGGAACTAGGGTTTATACTTAATTGTCACTTTGTTTTATAAGTTGAGTGAATTCTGTATACTAAGCATGTTAGTAAACGTTAATAAATCTATTTGATCAATAGAATAGAGTTAGATTGATTGATTTTATTTAGGTCATTCATTAAATCTAGCCTAAGTATGAAGAGTAATATGAGTTGTAATTATGTGGTTTAAATTGAACTTTTATTAACTATTGAATGTGTGAATGATCTTATGTCTACTTATGTATCTTTTTATACTGAAATTGGCTGTTTTATTTAATACGATCCTATCTTTCCTACTTGTTGGGTTTATCAGTGTTATGGGAACTAGATGACCTAGGAAAGATAGAGGCTTGGGAATTGTCTATTGTTCATGTTGTTTCTTCTGTTTGGCGTGAGTGTGTATTATATGTTTATGTTCCAGATGACCTTATAGGCTCTTGTTGTACTATGTGATTCAGTGAATATGTTTATGTAGTCAATCCTAGTTTCTGAGATGAATCTGGATGTATGACTAGCTATTTTATCTAAGTTTTGATCTAGGAGAGATCTATGAGCCTAGGGTAGTTTACCTAGATATGTGTTAGGAGGTGGCTTGCAATAAGCATCGGGGCCCACAAGTGGCTGCCAGGATCACTTATTGTAAGTATCTGTAATCAAGTGATAACTTAATAAATTAAGGGGGAAATAAATGAACCTAATAAGATAAGTTCCTCGCCCATGCTTTAGTGCTAGTACAGACTAAGGTGGGAATGGAGAAGATGCTTGCCGCCTTGAGAGGTGTGTGTCTAGCATAGTTAATGGCTTCGTTTGTATGAGAAGTCATTGATCCGTGTATGGTCACTTGAGTACCAGGATCTAGAGTGATTACCAGGATGAGACTCAAGGGTTAGACGTACATGATGACACCTGCCTATACATAGTCTAGTTATCCTACATGGTCGGTTGTCTCTAGATTAGTGAGTCATACCTTTCACTACTTTTGTTGACCTTGAGTTAGTAAGCTATCAGGATTCCTTTCCTAGTGGTGTTTCCTGTATTGATTTGATTATCTGATTGGGGTCCGATGTTATCTCCTTAGCACAGTGGGGTAGACCTTTGTGGTTCTACATAGACAGGTGGTAGTGATTCTTTACTATTTGAGATTCGACGTCCTGGTGCCGGTGCTTGATGGTGTCTTTGCAGTTGGATCCTTGTGCTACTTCATTGATGTTCTTTCTTATATTCTTTATTTTTTTATTTTTTTAATCCTGTATTAGCGTATCGCATGTGATACCTAATCTGGACCTTGTATTATCATAGTTATATTTATTACTACATACCCTGTGACATGTGCAGTGGATGTCAGTTTATGTATATGTCATGGATGTCCATGAGAATTGTATTTGTTGTTATCATGTAATTGTAATTTATATGTTATGAAATCTTTTGTTATCATTCTTTAGTTGTGTTTTGTTCTTAAGTAATTCTACATCATGGGACCCGCTAGATTTGTAACCTATGTTTGTGATGTGTGTTATGTGAGTTAATGGTAATTGCTTCCGCACTGTTGCTATCTTGTATGTTAACTTTAGAAAAAAAAATATTCACCAAACTTAGTAGCATGTTTTAGGTTAACTTCTCTTGGGTTCCCTGGTGGGGCATTACATTTTGCCTAGGGACTTCGTGCGAAGTATATAGTTTGAGCGAAGTCAGAAAGTGATTTTATTTTCTAAAAAAAATTTATAATGGTATAAAAATATAACATTTTGCTTCTATTTATACCAATTTGTAATTAATAAATTTGCATTTTCTATTATTGAAGGCATTTTTTGGAGGAGGATTGCTATTTCTATTTTTTCAAAGACATAATTTTGGAGAGGAGAAATATTAGATCAAAGTATTTTTTGAAGAAGATAATTTTTATAGATGATCTTGTGGAAGAAATTTTTTGGAGCTCGAAGAAAAGGGGAACAAGAAGGGAAGACAAAGTAAATCTTCTAGAAAAATGTCACCTGATACTGAATAAAGAAATCATGAAGCTACATTGACATATTATCATAAAACTAAAGAAGCTGAAAGACAAGCTGAAGTAGGAGGGTCAAGTCAAGTTGAATAATTGCACATTGAAGAAGGGTCAAGATCACTCACTAAGGAAGCTCAAACAATTGATGTTGGAGAAGGGTCAATATCATGTGCTCCTATTGGTATGGATGAACTTTTAAATTTAGCTCAAATTGTAAAGAGAAATATTAATTATAGAAACTTAGATCATTTACTTACAATAAATGTGGAGAATTTGAGATCACTTGCTAATGTTCAACCCTTAAGTCTTGCTAAGAAGAGATCAATGAATATGATAACAAGAGAAATATTGGGTAAATTTAATAATTTTGAAACACTTGAACAAGCTCAATTACTTTCAATTGTACTTATAAACAAAAATTTGGAAGGGGCATTAAAATTATTAGGTATAGACACATCATCAAAGTGTTAGAATAACTAAGAGGGGGGGGTTAATCAGTTATCCAGTGTCCCAAAGCAAAATGTATAATCCAAAACAATTCTACTGCTTTTGTTACTCGGTAAACATATAATACTTTCACTGTATATGTTTTTACCAATTGTCAGTCTAAACTTTATACTGATTACTGATTAAATCTAACATGTAATATGCAAAGTATGATAACAAACAAATATCAAAATCAACACATAACATGAGATATTTAACATGGAAACCTTGTGAAGGGAAAAACCACCTGGGACCGGCAACCCAAAATTGTTCACTCTTCTGAAGTGAGGTCGGTGAAGACCCAACCCTGTTAAAGGTTTACAAACACACCATTAGAGGTGACCTTGTTAGAGGATTTTAGACCAGATGTTATCATCCAACCATTAGTCACTCTGGGGTTGACAGGATAACAATGTTCACTCTATGAATGAAACATCAAAAGACTTTCATAGTCCACTTGGTTAAGAGATTTGTCTATGTACAATGGTTAAATATGTAACAGTAGATGATCTACCTTAAAACAACTTTGGTTTGCAGTTTACAGATCAATGTTCAGCTCATTCAAATATTTCTGATCAATATAACACTTCAGATTCAATACTATATCAAGTTACTATCCGTCGGTAATAACTCTCTGTAGCTCGGTAACTGTTCTGCAGCTCAGTTCTTATTAACCAGTATGATCAGAATTAAAACTTCTCCACGTGATAATTCTACAATATCTTCTTCTTCCAGCTTCTTTTCATAATGAAACCAATGTCTCTTATATAGACAAGTAAATCATTTTCTTTTCCTCCATCAAATTTTTTCGCTTAATCATATTCATAGATTTTGTCTCTTTAAGCTCCCTCAGCTGATGTGTCAGTAACACATTTCAATCTACTCCATTAGATCCTTTTTTATTTATGTTAGCTGTCGATCTTCATAATAAACATTATCTGTTACCTCAATTTCATACATTTTACAGCTCATCACTTTATCGGCTAAACTGGTCATTTAATTCCTTTTTGTTTTGCTCAGTTAATAAAGAAATGCATCGGTGAACACAAGCTCGGTTAACACTATGCTCATTATACACTACACTTTGTCGGTGTATACTAAAATGCTTTATTTACCGATAACACTACTTTGTGTCTTTCAGCTCTATTCTTCATCACAGATGAATGCAACATAATAAAGTCAATTTCATCAAGTCATAGACTCATCAACAAGTTACTCTATGCATTCCTTATCCTCATCTATCATATACATCTTCCTCATGTAGATATTTCTATTCTTCATCTCTTTCACCTTCCTTCAGATGTGTTGGTATAGTAACTTACAAGATAAGTACTGTCAAGCTAGTTGACATCAATGACAACATAATATTGATTTAATCATCTTGCATATCTAATCATCAACTCCTCAGTAATCTTGAATTACAAATTCTTCATTCAGGCTCTAAATCAGTTGTAGTTCATCACAAAGAAGAGAAAAGTTGTTGACATGCAACTAATATGATTGAAAATCTTAGGAAAGGTTTGAACCAACTACGGAAGCGATCTCAAACTAAAGATAAGGCCATTACAATAAAATGTAAGTTGACATCTATTGTAGGTAACACTATGGGACGAAAAAGATAGATATCTTTAGTTTCATCTCAGTTTAGTTTTAATAGGAAAACAATATCATGATATGTTAATAGGAGAATACTTTTGGATGATAGCACCTTGGAAGGCAATTGGGCAATCATGTGTAGAGCTCCTCATTCTAATAGGATTGATGAAGGAATAAAAAATTTGGTCACATCATTTTGGAATGATAATACACGTCCTTCATCAAACACTAGAGATTTTATCAGACATAGAATTTCAGCTAATCAATATGAATATCATACGAAACATTGGTTGGACGCAACACAACATAAAATGTATGTGTCATTTTGTAGTTCTAATCCTAATATAAAGATTGGGCAAACATTGTTTGAAAGATTGAAGCCATATTATATTAGGATAAACAAAGTGTTTGAAACTTATTGTCATTATCATATTGAATTTGATCTCCACTATCAGGTTTTTTGAAAGTTTGTAGAAGACACTTATGGTTTTGAAAATGCTCCTCCTACTAGACGAAGTGAGTTCATCTCATCCATTTTATGTGACAAAAGAGATGATGTTGATGTAGCTGGACAAATAAATTGCATAAAAAGAATATGTCAAACATGTGCTGATTTGTCTCTTTTTCCTTTGAAAAATGAAAATATTGATGTAATAAAGATGGTAAATTGCAAGAGTTAAAAATATGTAAAGAATGAAACAAAATTTTGGAAAGAATCCAACAGGTTAGAATATGTTGAAGAGGAGATAAATGTTGGAGTATTTATGAAAAAAATTTAAAAACTTATTCAACCCTACATTCATCATGCATTTTTTGCAAAGTGGCAAGCACAACAATTCCAAACACTAAGAGAAAATTTCCCACTTAGAACTATTGTATTAGTTGTTGATTTTGCAGAAAATTATTCTTTTGTTCATCAAAAGGAAATTCAATCAAAATACTATTTTTCAGAGCAAATTACTATTATGGTACATTGTGTTTTTTATTAAGGTAAAAGCAGGTTTTGAATGGGCTTCAAAACCATTTACAAATAGTTTTTGATGGGAACTATAACCCTAAGAATAAACATAGGAAGAATTAGCTCAAGCCAAAGTGAAACAGTTGGGGAAAAAGATAAACCTTACAATACCCCCCAACACACACTGCTAGTAGAATAACCAGTAAAACAAACCCACGAAAGAAACATCAACCATAAAAAGATACTCAAAAAGGCTCAAGCTGCTAAGACCTATAGTGTAAAGCCAGCACCTTACAGCATCACCAAATATCTAGGGTTTTCAGGCTCCCTAAACCGAACATAAGGGTTTTGATGGCTCCCATAACCAATCTTAATGAAACAGCAGCTTACATAATTGTGCAAGTAAAGCTTTAGCTACACCAAACCATCAGGGTTTTGAAAGGCTCCCCTAACCTTATTGATGGCTCTCATACCCTGAATGAGATTTAACAACCAGCAGAGCTGGCAGACAGACCAGTCCACCCTATCAGGACCATACCAAAGATGAAACAACTTAACAATATGTGCTAGAAAATCTTCAGCTACAATATATCATTTAGGGTTTTGAATGGCTCCCCCAACCATAAACAAGGAAATGGGAATGAGGAAGACTCCCCATACCACCAAATCACAATCTGGCAGAAAAAATAAAAGACCAACAAAGATCTCTAGCAAAAACATGACTCTCCAGCTAAGGCCAAGTACAATAGGGTTTTGAAAGGCTCCCCCAACCTTTAATAAAGAGATGGATATGAGGAAGACTCCCCACGCCACTAGATCACAACTTTCCAGGAAAAAGATAATACCATCAAAGATCTCTAGCAGAAATAGAACCCTCCAGCTATGGCCGAACTCACCAACAATACCCCAACCCTCCTCTTCCATCTAGAAACTAGCCACTTCAATAGGTAGAGCCTCCACCTCAAAAGGAACTTACACCTCTATAGAAAGCGAGAAAGAGGTTTTAAGAGGGAAAGAAACCTTCACCTCAAAATGAGCTTCCACCTTGATAAGAAGCAGAGTAGAGGAATAATGAAGATGAGAGACCAATAGCTTCTGAAGAGCATTTGTGTGCAACCCCACCTCAATAGGGATCCCACATAGGACCATACCAAATGAACCAACACCCCTCTCCCACAAAAATGAAAGAAGTAGTGGAACCCAGAAAGAGGCCCACACGTGAGGTTCCTAGGAATAGGCCAGCACAACAGGATCCCAAAGAAGGACCCAAAGCAGTCGCTCACCATCACAAACCTTCTGAAGAAACAAGGTACATGTTCCCAGGTAATGTGTGTTATCGACACACACAATTAGATTTGGATGGTATTTATAGAACATTTGAAGCATGGGTCATCAAGAAGGAATATCATTTTTATATAAGTGATGATAGAGAGCATGACATTCATTATGTAGAACACTGCTTCAAGATGTTTTTTTGCAAATTTGAAAGAAAGAGGTATAAAAATTGATAAACAGTATGTTTGGTCAGATGGATGTGCTACACAATTCAAATCATCAAGACCATTTTATGCACTATGTAGATATCATCGTAATAAAAACATACCACATGTCTGGAGTTTCTTTCAGAGTGGACATGGAAAAGGTGAACATGATGGTGTTGGAACTTGCATCAAATGTGCTATACGAAAGTATCAAATGAATTATAAGGGAGTGCATATAAAAAATGCACATGATGTCGTTGAATGGTGCAAGACACATTTCACACCAAATGAGAATGACACATCATCAAGATTGACTCAGGTGGTGCCATATAGAAAATTTTAGGAGATAAAAGGTATGCACACATTTTTAAATTATTTGAAAATGTTTAAATTTTTATGATATTTTTTATTCAAATTATATTTATAGAATGTATTATATATGCATTTGTTCAGGTGTGGATAGAAAAATTATGCATGGTTACAATAGGATAGAAAAGATGTGATCTTTTCATTCACTTATGAGTACAAATTGTCACAATTGGATGTTGAACACTAGGGACTACTCATGCTTTTGTTGTCACTGCATTGCTGAAAATTATGACAAATGTATCAATCAAGACTGTGGATATGTAGGCACATGGTAACAATAGCACCTAAGAAAATTTTGAGCTATCTTGATACTACAAAGGGTACTTGACTATGTTGCACAATGATGAGACAATGTATTGTTTATCTTAGTAAGACTCAAGACTAAATTGGTAGGCTTGACCGAGCAAAGAATGGAAAAATCATGTTTAAGCTGAGTAATGTTAGTGTTGACCAAGTCAATGTATGCCGAGCAAAATTATAGTGTCGACCGAACAATAGTTAATTGTTGAGGAAGATAGTGTAAGCCAAGGAAACATTTTTAGTAATGACCGAGCTTTCTACATGAAGACCGAGTAGTTGATCACAGTATTGACCGAGCATTAGCAATTTTATATTTTAAGAGAATTTAATTTTGGAGCTGACATTGTTGAATTCTTGGATTATGTAAAACATGTTGACCTTATTTATTGATTGTTTGAAAGCATTAAATGCACTGTAAAATGTTTTATTGTAAATCTTTAAGAGATTTGAGATGATTCTAGAAAAGGAGCTGAAGAACATGAAGCAGGTAGATTCAATGAATCTGACCTAACCCTAAGATCTACGAATGAGATTGAGCAACATAAGATGAGTTAACCTAACTGAGGAAAGTATAAGGGTACCTCAGCATTTGGATATGCAAGTGCATGTGTGAATAGAGAATGCTGGAAGAGTAAAGTTTTATTGACTAAATAAGCAGAAAAGGCTGAAGGAGAATTGTGGTGGTTGCTTGAAGAAAAGTTTCAAGCAAATCAGAGATGGAGATGGAAAAGTTTCAAAGTTAGTAAACCAGCATTAGTGTATGGAATCAGATCTGATATTTGCAAAGTGAGTTGTATATTTTCATATAAATATTGCCACTACTTTCTAACCATTGTAACAGTCAAAATCCTTTTAATAGAGGTTGACCTAACAGTCATATGTTAAATCCTTTGAACAAGGTTGCATTCTAATGGAGTGTATGTAAGTCCTATGACAAGGCTCACTTTTAACAGGGTGATTGAAATCTTTTAACCGGGTCACACCTAACAGTGTGTATTGTAACCTTTGACAGGGTTGGCTTTTTACCGAGCTCACTTCAGAAGAGTGAAAATAATAGTAGCATGTTACAAAGTGGTTTTTCCCAAATTGGGTTTCCACTATAAATCCTGGTGTTAATACTTGTGTGAATGTTTTGGTTTGGACATTACTATGTTTTACAAGTTAAGTTACAGCTGGGTAGTGAACTGCATTGTGGTATGTTTCTATTATTGAATTAGTGATGACCAAGTTTGTTTTGGTTATTGGATCTGATTTAAGGAAAAGTTTTAAGATTGTTTTATACATCAGGACCTGAGAACAACTGATTCACCCCCCCCCCCTCTATGTTGTTCTAAATCATATTAACAATTGGTATTAGAGCTTTGTTGCTTATTATTAGTGTTAAGAGAAATCAAGTTTAAAGGGGCTTGAAGCAAATGATCAAGATGTATAAAAAGGAGGTACTGAAGCTAAACAAGGAAAAATTTCTTGCATGGCAAAGCTTGATGAAGCTGCATCTGGCTGGTATTGGTGACTCTACAAAGTACTACATTGAGATTAGCTATGTCTCACCTATCGCACCTTTGACTGTTGAAGAAATGAGAGCTAAGCAAGAACATAATCAGGCAATGTTGGAAATTGCATCTGCCCTAAGCTATCCAGAATTTGAGGACATTAAGGACTGTACAACTGCTAAGGATATGTGGGACACTCTTGCAAGGATCTATGGTGGTGACTTAAATGTGCTGAAAGCAAAGGCTGAGAGTCTTAGAGGTAAGTTTGATGAAATGAGAATGCAAGAAGGTGAAAACATTGCACAATATTGTGGTAGAATAAAAGAAGTTGTGAATGCTATTAGAGGAGCAAATGAGACTATTGATGATGAAACTATAATTGGGAAAGTACTAAGAACCCTCTGTCCTATATATGCTATTAAGATCTCAGCTATTCAAGAATCTAGATGTAACTCTGCTAATGTGCTTACTTTGGAAAGTTTGGTTGGTAAGATGACTGCTTTTGAACTCTTGAACTATGATAATTTCACTGTTGGAAGCATTGGAAATGTTGAATCTGCTTTCAAGTCATAGCTAGTTCTAAACAAGCCAAAGAAATAAAAAGAAATATGCATCAGTGAAAGTGAAAGTGATAGTGATAGTGATAGTGAAAGTGACAATGACACTTCTGATGAAGAACTGGAAGATCTAGAAGCTCTTATGGCTAGAAGACTAAGAAGGGGAAAAGGAAAGTACAAAGGTAAACTCCCTATCATATGTTTTGCATGTAATAAATTTGGTCATATAGTTGCTAAATGTCCTGATAGGAAGGATAAAGATAATGAAAGGAAAAGGAAACACAATGATAGAAAAGATGACAGAAGCTACCGATGGAACAAAGACTAGAAATGAAAAGGTAAGAAATCTTGTTACATTGCTAAAAAAGAAATTGACATTGATAGTGATGATTTTGAAATTGAGGTAGTCTATGTTGTAATGAAAGATGAATCTGACGAGGATGAGAAAACTACATTGATATCCTATGTGAACAAGAATGATAAATGGATTATTGATAGTGGTTGTTCACATCACATGACTGGTGACAAAAATAAGTTTGAGACCTTACATCATTATAGAGGTAAAAGTGTAAAATTTGGTAATGATGCACCATGTCCTGTTACAAGAAAAGGTTTGATTAAACTAATTGATAAGATATCTTGTGAAAATGCATATTGGGTTGAAGGTCTTAATTATAATTTGTTAAGTGTTGCTCAGCTTAACAAAACTGGTTACCGAGTGGAATTTCATCACAAGCAAGCTAAAATATTTAATGCTACTGGAGAACTGATTGGAAGTGGAGATCAAACTAGAGGTAATTTGTTCTATCTTGACCTATCTGAAGAAACATGTTTAATTGCACAACTTGATGATATTTGGTTATGGCATAAAAGGCTATGTCATGTCAACTTTGACAATCTGGTAGAGATAAGTAAGAAGAAAAAGGCAAGAGGTCTACCTAGATTGAAGAAACCTCAGAATGTGATGTGCAAGGAATGCCAGTTAGGAAAAATGACAAAGTCAAGTTTTAAGAGCAAATCCTTTACTTCTTAAAACATTTTAGATTTGGTTCATACTGACCTTTGTGGACCTATGGGTGTACAAAGTTACTATGGTGCTAGATATTTTATCTTATTTGTTGATGATCATACTAGGATGATGCATGTAATGTTTCTAAAAAAAAAATCTAAAGCTTTTCAATCCTTTAAGTGGTATTTGGAAAAATTTGAGGAGACAAGTAGGAACTTGAAATGTCTTAGATCTGATCGAGGTGGAGAATTTACATCAAATAAATTTAATATGTTTTTTAATGATAGAGGAATTAAAAGATAGATGTCTGCACCTAGGACACCTCCATAGAATGGTATAGCAGAAAGGAAAAACAAATCTATCTTGGATTGTGCAAGGACATTGTTGTTTGAAAAGAATGTGGCATAGAAATACTGGAAAGAAGCTATAAGCACTACTGTCTACACTCTTAACAGGGTACAAATCAAGAAAGGTACAAATCTGACACCCTATGAATTATGGCATGGGCATGCACCGAGTGTTAAATACTTTAGAATCTTTGGAAGTAAGTGCTATATATTAAAAGACACTAAGAATGGAAAGTTTGATGCTAAGAGTGATGAAGGCATATTCCTAGGGTACTCCACAAAAATTAAAACTTATAAGTGTTTGAACTCTAACACTAACAAAATTGTGGAAAGTGTGAATGTCAAAATTGATGAGTATGCAGAAAGAAATGAAGCTGACAGCAAAAGAGAACCAAAAGATTATAGATCTTTTGTGTACATTGAGGAAGAAGAAGAGGCAAGTAATAGACTTTCACCTAATGTTGAGTCTTGGGTAAGAAATGTTGAGTGATAGACAGATGCTGCCGAGCGTCAGGAAAACAGTGCCGAGAGAGAACAAGAACATGCCAAGCTACAAGAAAATGCTGCTGAGTATCATGAAGAGGTTGCAGAGCATTCAGAAGTTGAATCTGACAATCTCGTTGAGGAACATGATAAAATAGAGGAGAGAAGAGCTGAACCTATTTTGGTAAAATATGTAAGAAGAAATCACAAGCCTCAAAAGATAATTGGAGACAAAAATACTGGAATTTAGACCAGAAGTAAGACTACGGATCCAACATGCTTACTGTGTGAATTTGAACCCAAGTCAACTAGAGAGGCATTGGAGAATGAAGACTGGATACAAGAAATGAATGAAGAGATTGACTAGATTGAGAAGAATGATACTTGGACTCTGGTGCCGAGACCTAAAAACAAAAATGTTATAGGAACAAAGTGGGTGTTTCGGAATAAGATGAATGAAAATGGTGAAATCACTAGGAACAAAGCTAGGCTGGTATGCAAAGGCTACACAAAAGAAGGAATAGATTGTGGGGAGACATTTTCCCCTATAGCTAGATTGGAAGGAGTAAGAACTATGCTTGTATATGTTGCTTATAGAAATTTCAAGGTATATCAAATGGATGTCAAGTCTGCATTTTTGAATGGAATACTAGAAGAAGTTTACATAGAACAACTAGAAGGTTTTATTGATCCAAACAGAAGACACATGGTGTGCAAACTGAACAAAGCACTATATAGATTGAAGCAAGCTCCCAGAGCATGGTATGAGAGGCTACACAACTACTTGATACAAATTGGATTTTCAAGAACAAATGACACAAGCAATCTGTACATGAAGGATGAAGAAGGTAAAGGTATCTTGTTGGCAAAAAATTTTGTGGATGACATTATTTTTGGTGGACAAGATGCATTATGTAAAATTTTTTCAAATGCAATGCAAACTGAATTTGAAATGAGTATGTTTGGTGAGATCAAATTCTTTGTTGGTTTACAAGTATATCAGAGGCAGAATGGAATTTTCATTACATAGTCTAAGTATGTTAATGAAATACTGAAAACTTTTGGGATGGAAGATGCTAAACCAGTGGGAACTCCCATGGTTACTGGACAAAAGTTATCTAAGAATGATGATGCTGCAGAAGTGAATCAGACTTTGTAAGGATCCATGATTAGAAAATTGTAGTATGTTGTACATAGTAGACCAGATATTGCATTAGTTGTTGGGATTGTGGCAAGATTCTCTGCCAATCCTAAGGAAACACACATGATGGCCATGAAAAGAATTATGAGATACTTGAAAGGAACTGCTGACTATGGTCTATATTATAAGAAGGATGACAAATTTGAACTTAGAGTTTATACAGATGCTGATTGGGTAGGAAATGTAGATGACAGAAAGAGTACTAGTGGTGGATCTTTCTTTCTTGGACAGAGATTAGTCTCATGGACAAGCAAGAAACAAAATTGCATTTCCCAATCTACTGTCGAGGCCGAGTATGTTGTTGCTGCAGTAAACTGTTCAAATTTACTGTGGATAAAACAATTGTTGATAGGCATGAAAGAAGAAATCATTGAACCTATTGTTATTTTCTATGACAACACAAGTGCTATCAATATTTCTAAGAATCTAGTGATGCACACTAAGACCAAGCACATTGCAATCAAGTATCACTACTTGAGAGAATTAGTACAAGATAAAGAACTCTGCATGGAATATGTGAATACAAAAGAACAATTAGCAAACATATTCACTAAAGCTTTACCCAGAGAAGATCATGAGTATTTGATAAGTCAATTAGGGGTCCTTCCCCTAACTGAGGCTGCCTAGACAAGCTAGGAGCATTGCATCAAATGTGCTATAGAAAAATATTTGACAAATTGATGCAGAAGATTGTCACACTTTACGGCTGGCCTAGAGTTGTGAAAAGAAGCAAAGACAAGGAATCACTCATAAGCAAGATGACTGAGGGAGAAATACTGAGCTACACAGATATTATCTATATCTGCTCGATGTATGTTTTAGTTGCTACTTTGGAATTTTTGTCAAAGAGGGAGATGAATTGATATGATAACACATGACACTAAAAGGTAAGAGGGAGATGAACTGATGAAACTGAAGATAAGGATGATGAACTGAAATGAAGGATCGGGATAGAGGGAGATTTGAATACATCTGACAGTCACAGAAGTGAGGCTTATAGGATTCTAAATCAGAATGAAGCTAAGGATATTATAAATAATTCTCTAATGAACAGATAAGTTTTTGGATTGGTTGGTAATCCATGTGTTATTCAGATGATATCATATGGTGTTTCCATCAATGCCAAAGAGGGAGATTGTTGGAAATTTCAATTGAAACAATTGTTGTATTGTCATTGATGTCAAACCTTAACTGGTAAGACTTTTGCTACTTAGGAAAGTACTATATCTATTTGAGTGTTGCTAAGGGGCTAGGCAAGGTTGGTAACAATAGCACCTAAGGAAAGGTTGAGTTATCTTGATACTACAAAGTGTACTTGACTATGTTGCACAATGATGAGATAATGTATTGTTTATCTTAGTAGGACTCAAGACTAAAATGGTAGGCTTGACCGAGAAAAGAATGGAAAAATCATGTTTAAGCTGAGTAATGTTAGTGTCGACTGAGTCAATGTATGCCGAGCAAAATTATAGTGTCGACCGAACAATAGTTAATTGTCGAGGAAGACAGTGTAAGCCAAGGAAACATTTTTAGTAATGACCAAGCTTTCTACATGAAGACTGAGTAGTCGATCATAGTATTGACCGAGCATCAGCAATTTTATATTTTAAGAGAATTTAATTTTGGAGCCGACAATGTTGAATTCTTGGATTATGTAAAATTTGTTGACCTTATTTATTGATTGTTTGAAATCATTAAATGCATTGTAAAAAATTTTATTGTAAATCTTTAAGAGATATGAGATGATTCTAGAAAAGGAGCTGAAGAACATGAAGTGGGTAGATTCAATGAATCTGACCTAACCCTAAGATCTATGAATGAGATTGAGCGGCATAAGATGAGTTAACCTAATTGAGGAAAGTATAAGGGTACCTTAGCATTTGGATATGCAAGTGCATGGGTGAACAGAGAATGCTGGAAGAGTAAAGTTTTATTGACTAAATAAGTAGAAAAGGTTGAAAGAGAATTGTGGTGGTTGCTTGAAGAAAAGTTCTGAGCAGATCAGAGATGGAGATGGAAAAGTTTCAAAGTCAGTAAACCAGCATTAGTGTACGGAATCGGATTTGATATTTGCAAAGTGAGTTGTATATTTTCAGATAAATATTGTTGCTACTTTCTAACCATTGTAACAGTCAAAATCCTTTTAACAGAGGTTGACCTAACAGTCATATGTTAAATCATTTGAACAAGGTTGCATTCTAATGGAGTGTATGTAAGTCCTATGACAAGGCTCACTTTTAACAGGATGATTGAAAACCTTTAACCGGGTCACACCTGACAATGTGTATTGTAACCTTTGATAGGGTTGGCTTTTTACCGAGCTCACTTCAGAAGAGTGAAAATAATAGTAGCATGTTACAAAGTGGTTTTTCCCAAATTGGGTTTCCACTATAAATCCTGGTGTTAATACTTGTGTGAATGTTTTGGTTTAGACATTACTATGTTTTACAAGTTAAGTTACAATTGGGTAGTGAACTGCATTGTGGTATGTTTCTATTATTGAATCAATGATGACCAAGTTTGTTTTGGTTATTGGATCTGATTTAAGGAAAAAATTTAAGATTGTTTTATACATCAAGGCCTGAGAACAACTAATTCACCCCTCCCTCTCTATTGTTCTAAATCATATTAACAGTGTGTCTGTGTGTAATAATTAAATAAATGGTTAAGTAAATAAAACTATATAGTTGAATAACAATTTAAAATTTAACATTAGGTAAGTGTTACAATAATATACGACTCACATTGTTTAATTACTTTACAATAGGGTTTTACATAGAGTAAAATTTATTTTACCATTTTCATTTTGGAGTTTTTATTCTCATTTATTATTTAAAATTTTTAAATTCGAGGCTAATTATATCTATTGCCCATTTTCTATTTCTCATTGACCCTTTAATTTTCATCATTTTATCTGTCTAAGGTGTGCTTATGCCAAGATCTACTAGAAACCTTAATCTACCTCTAAGAAGAAGTGACTACCTAAACTCTCATATGGATTCTCATTTATTGATCTATAGATCCCTATTGATGTTAATCATAACAATCAATCTAATTTGATCAATTAAATTGATTTAAACTCCAACATCTAGGTATTTTTTTGTCTTACATACAGCACAAATTTAATTTTCAATATTAAATTGCAACACAACACTTGCAAGGATTATTATAGCAATAAAAAAAGGTCCATATGTCACATGAAATATATCAATGACAAATATAGATAATTAAATAAGAAAAATGACTCTTAAAACATGTTACAAAGAGGAACACGTATATGAGAAAAGAAATATAAGCCAAATATTTTCTAAGTTAAGTGAAGTTAAGTGAAGTTAAGTGAAGTGAAGTGAAGTTAAGTGAATTAAAGTGAAATGAAGGTAAGGTAAGGTAAGGTAAGGTAAGGTAAGTGAAGTGAAGTGAAGTGAAGCGAAGCGAAGTTGAGTTTAGTTGAGTTGAGTTGAGTTGAGTTGAGTTAAGTGAAGTGAAATTAAGTGAAGTGAAGTGAAGTTAAGTTAAGTTAAGTTAAACGAAGCTAGCTAAAGTGAAGTGAGATTAAGTTAAGTGAAGTTAAGACAAGTTAAGTTACATTTTAGTTAAATTAAGTGAAGTGAAGTGAAGTAAGGACAAATATTAAAAGATAATAATTTAATAACTATAAAGAGGTGTTAACCCTCCCAAAAGTTGGATTCTTTCCGTGGATAGCATTAAAAAATAGGGCCTTAAAAAGTGATTAGTTACATAAACTAAAAATTGCACAACCTTTTAATTACCTTCTATGTGGTCGAGACAAGGAAAATGTGGATCATTTATTTCTGACCTGTCCATTTGCACAACAATGTTGGTTATATGTTTTGGGGAAATTACACTATCTTACACCTATGCCAAACAAATTATGGGACCTGTTACAGTCATGGCCAGAACTATACTCCAATTCCCTTTTTTATTCTTTATGGAAATGTATTCCGGCTTTGGTAGTGTGGGCATTATGGTGGGAGCGCAACAAAAGAATCTTTTGTGAGGTATCCTCTCCAATTCAAGGTGTCCTATCAAATTTGGAAAGATCAATCTCTGAAATGGTGAATGCTAGTCATTCTAAGCTTAAATTTAATCTAGTCATGTCAAGCTGGGATAGTGTTATTTCGTATGAATGGAAACACATCCATGTGCCAATTGGATGGTGTCACCAACCATCACCATCAAAGCCTCAAGATTGAGACTCAGTAAGCTGGATTCCACCTACCTAAGGGGTTGTTAAAATCAACTTTAATGGATCTTCAAGAGGTAACACGGGGAAGTCGGGAGCTGGAGTATGCATTCAAGACCATCAAGGTTTAGCATTGGTGCTAAAATATTTCCCTCTCCCCCAAGGTACAAACAATATGGCAGAGACTCGGCCCTTATTTGTTGGCTTGGTTCTAGCAAAAATAGGAGGATTTCATCATATTCAAGTAGAAGGTGACTCAGTGATAATAATCAATGCCTGTATTAAGCAGGAATCACATAATTGGCAGCTAGCATACATTTTACAACAAGTTTGGTATTTCCTTGACACCTTCCAAGAAGTGTATATATTGCATACATTACGTGAAGGAAATGTGGTGGAAGATCACCTAGCCAATAAGGGTTGTGGTGGCCATGAAGTGATTATGTTTACACCTGACAAAATCAGCAGGCAGGACATTAAATTACAAGAATTGATTCTAATGGATTTGAAAGCTAATAGTAGCTTCAATTCAAATGTGCACAATTGAGTGAGGTTGTTGCTAGTTGCTTCCATGAGTAGATTTCCAGATAGGCCATCAATGGCATTTGTTGAGCTTGTGCGGGTTACAATGTCATTTGTATGGTGGTGGGACTAGATGATCGTTGCCCACATGAAGATGTACTAAATTCATGTGTTATGCAGGGTACCCACTCACTGGTGTATATGTACAAATTAAATGCCTATGGTCTATGTGTCGTCAAAATTGTCTCTTGTCCTTAATACACATATGTGGCATATGTGGGAATAACTAGATGCATCCTGAATGTACATCACATGGGTGACAACAAGGGAACTAGTGTGATGCACTATTTCCAATGATGGGTTGTGAATCATTGCATCACATAAAAAAGATCATAGGGGATTTGTCTTAATTGGTCTACGTACTTGTGATGGCATGGAAACTTTAAATCCTATGCCTCCATCAACAACAATACTTTCTAGTCTTGATCCCATAAGCTGGTAAGTATGGATTCGGTGTCAACATAGTGTTTAAAATGTAGGCAGTGTGGGAGATACCATTATGAAATCCTTTCGAGAAACTACAGAATTCATCTGTAAGATGACAAAATGGCAGAAGTCTTGCCAATACAAATAGAAGATGTGACGTTAGCTTCCATGATTATTTTCCACTCACAGGATATTAGGGCTTTTGTTCGACATGTCATTGGCGAGGAAATTCTTTCACCACAATTGAGACATTTTATCTATCCAGCACAGATAGTGGATATATTTCTCTCCAATGCTATGGACCTTTTGCAGTCGGTGCATCTGCTGAAGATTCTAGCCAACAAAGTGGTCAAACCTAAATTTCTGCAAGAAAATGCACTCAAGAAGGCTATGCAAAGCTATGATTTATGGGGTGGTTTGGCACTAGTTGGTGGACTATTCTCTCCGCATGACTTACTCACCAATCACGACTCCATGGTGGTTTATGACAGTATTTAACACTCATTGGTGAAGCAAAATTCTAGGTATGTTGAGCAAGCCCACGCACCTCGGGCAAAAGACTGGGACATGACTTGGTGGATAGAATTAAAGTTAGGGTCAATGCTCTGCTGGATTTATTTGAATTCCCAAATAATCCTCCATCAAGTGTTCGCAACCTGCTGCATGTTCAGCCCCTTGCTTGTGAACATCCAACTAGGAAAATGGTTGCAATCCTTGATCTTAATGCTCACCCTTCAGACTTGGCTAGCTGGCTACAATCAGGTATGCAAAGGGAAAATATTGTCGATCAGGGTGACTCGTGCTCTTCTGGCTAGAAAGTGTGTAAGCAAACCGAGGACATGGCACATGGCTAGAATATGGATGCTTCTAGTTGGTCTCCTCGCTCTTAGCCAGAAAAATCAGGTTGGGGATCCACTGATATGATAGAATAACAAAATATTAGCATTATAAATTTTGATCCATATGCTATAAGGATTTGTACATCGCTATTTATGCCAAACTATGTAATTTTTGGGGCAATTTTGAACTCATGTTGTACTAAAATCATTCCTTATGAAATATTGGTCAAAATTGTATATGGCATGGATATTGGGTCGGGGTTTAGGCCATTTTGTGTAATTTTTGGGGTAGTTTTGAACTTATTTTGTATTAAACTCATGCCTTTAGAAATCTCGGGAAAAATTCTATACGGCAAGGATATCTGATTTTCTTTCTGGTTCTTTCCTGATTCAACCTTTGAACCAGTTTTACTAATAATATATATAGTGGAAATACCCCTTTTGATTAAAAAAAACACTATAAAGAGGTGTAAAATGTAAGAACAAATATTAAAATTAATAATTAGAGTAGTTATCTAGAATCATTTTAGTAAATTTATTATAGTTTATTAAGGATAATTATTTAATATAAAAATTATATATACTTATGGGACAATAAATTTTTTTTACTTTAATAAATTGCTATAATAATTGTATTATTTCCTAAAAATCCCTAATATGGTCCAAAACATATTAACCAATTAGTTTGAAGAAAAACAATTTTAATGAATTTGTAAGTTAAAAATTTGACATGTACACTTTAGAAAAACCTTTAAAAAATTTAAGCAAAAAAATACTCAGTTGTAATTGGAAGAGATAAAAAAATTTAAATAACTAATCACGAAAACACATTGCAATAGTATATCCCTATAGAAAATACTAACTAGCTTATATATATCTATATATATCATATGCCAAGAGTAATCTTTCTCGAGGCGCCTATTTTCATCAACCCTAACCCACACAAACCTTGAAATTTGATGAAAATAGGCACCTCAAGAAGTATTACTCTCGGTGTATTATATATAGAGGTCTATATAAACTAGTAGTAGTCGCAACGCCACACAAAAGACATTTAATATTGTATATTTTTTGAAAATAAATGGTGCAAGGGTTATTGTTATGGTAGTCGATGGGTTGGATTACATTTACTATTCTAGTATTAAGATAATGGTTGGGTAGATGTTAGAGTTCCTTATACTATTACAATTAAGGTTAGTCAGATTGTTAAGGTTAGTGTTAGGGGAACTATTACGTTACATTTAAATTTTTTGTTAGGGATACTACTTCTATTACGGTTAAGGTTAGTCATATTGTTAAGGTTTAGGTTATTATTATGGATAGTGTTCCTATTATGGTTTAGGTTAGTGCTATTGCTAGAGTTAAGGTTAGTGTTACGGGAGCTATTTGGTTACATTTAAGAAATTTGTTACAGCTACTTCTCCAATTACAGTTAAGGTTAATGCTATTGTTACAATTAAGGTTAGTGTTAGCGTAATGTTTAGGTTATCTGTTGTAAATAGGATTATTGTTAATGATATTATTAAGTATTTGGCTTGTTTTTTGTTAAATTTAAGATTTTTATTAGGTTTCATGTTATTATTACGGTTAAGGTTATTGATATTGTTAAGGTTAAGGTTATTGTTAGGGTTAGTCCTCGTATTGCGATTAAGGTTAGTGGTATTGTTACACTTAAGGTTAGTGTTAGGGTAATTGTTATGTTTTTTTTTAATGAAGGGGTAAAAGCACAAAGTTGTGTCATGTTTCAGACTAACTTATCAGCACAACTATATTTGAGTATTTCTAACTAAAAATTAATTTTAGTCAAATATATGGTCTAGTTAGATTCATTCTAGCTAAGTTAGATAAGTTCTTCAACTTTTCCAATTGGAAATGCCTATTCAATGCATGTTTTATACCAATTTGGGTCCAATTGCCAAAGAAATAAAATTATTTCAGAAAAGTGTTATTTTAATAACTCCTACTCTTTTTAATAAATTTTTTTTTAAATATATAAAAATACCCTTTTGTAGAGCTCACAGTTAAGATTATCATCATATAATTTTTATAGTATTTTGGTTAGATCTAATATATTATAATTTCAAAATACTGGAAATAGATAATTTAACATTCACGTATCTTTTTATGTAGGTTAGTGCTATTGTGACACCTATGGTTAGTGTTAGTGCTATTGTTACACCTAAAGTTAGTGGTAGGGGAGCTGTTAGGTTCCATTTAAGAAGTTTGTTAAGGTTTTTGTTATTATTACGATTAAGGTTATTGTTAGGGTTAGTGCTTGTATTACGATTAAGGATAGTGGTATTGTTACACTTAACTTTAGTGTTAGGGTAAATATTAGGTTTTTTTTAATGTGGTTTAGTGGTATTGTGACACCTACAGTTAGCGTCAGTGCTATTGTTACACCTAAGGTTAGTGTTAGGGGAACTATTAGGTTCCATTTAAGAAGTTTTTTTGGGTTCATGTTATTATTACAGTTAAGGTTATTGTTACGGTTACTACTCATATTACGGTTAATGTTAGTGCTACTGTTACACTTAAGGTTAGTGTTAGGATAACTATTACATATTCACGTTTGGGGGCATAGCATATTTTATTTAAATGGTGTTATTGCTACACTTAAGATTAGTGTTAGGGGAACTTTTAGGTTATAATTTAGAATTTAGTTAGGGTTCATGTTGATATTACAGTTAAGATTATTGTTAGTGTTAGTGTTCCTATTACAGTGAAGGTTAGTGTTAATGTTAAAGTTAAGATTAGTGTTAGGGTGTCTGTTAGGTTTTTTTTTAATGTGGGTTAGTGGTATTGTGACACCTATGGTTAGTGTTAGTTCTATTGTGATAGCTAAGGTAGTGTTAAGGGAACAATTAGGTTACATTTAAGTAGTTTGTTTGTGTTTGTTAGAGTTACTGCTCCTATTACGGTAAAGGTTAGTTATATTATTATAGTTAAGGTTAGTTTTAGGGTAATTATTGTTATGTCATACATTTTAATCAAGTTTAGTGCTAACGATATTAGTTGGGTTGTGGTTGGATTTTTGTAACATTTAAGATTTTTGTTAGGGTTCATGTTATTTTTATGATTAAGGTTACTAATATAATTAAGGTTAAGGTTATTGTTAGGGTTAGTGCTCATATTACGGTTAAGGGCAGAGCTGTTGTTACATTGAATCTTAGTGTTATGGTAATTGTTATTACATTATATGTTGTAAATAGAGTTAGTGTTAAGGATATTATTGAAGTTAGGGTTGAGTTGTTGTTACATTTTTTTTTGATAGGGTACTGCATTTTATTATTATGGTTAAAGTTAATGATATTGTTAAGGTGAAGGTTATGGTTAGGCTTAGTGCTCCTATTACGATCAAAGTTAGTGTTATTTTTACAGTTAAGGTTAGTGCTACAGTAACAATTGGGTTATATGTTATAATTGGGGTTAGTGTTAAGGATATTATTAAGGTTATGGTTGTGTTTTGGTTAAATTTAAGATTTTCTTAGTATTCATGTTATTATTATGGTTAAGGTTAGTGATATTATTAAGGTTAATAAAAAAAATTAGGGTTAGTGCTCCTATTACAATTATGGTTAGTGTTATTCTTACAATTAAGGTTAGTGTTAGGGTAACTGTTAGGTTATATGTTGCAATTAGAGTTTGGGTTACATTTTAGAATTATCTTAGCATTCATTTTATTAATACAGTCAATGTTATAATTAGGGTGTGTTGATTAAAAATACAAAAATTATCAAAATTTTGATATAGAGTATTTGATAATGCTCATTATGGTTATTGTGAAGGATTGCATCTAGGCTTAGTTAGTATTATTATTAATATTTAAGTTAAGATGAATTCTAGGATTTGTGTTAATCTTGTTGGATATTGCTACATTGAGTATTATTGTATGTTCATGAGGTAGTGTAGGTAATATAGTCAGGGGTACAATTAGGGTTAATATTAGAGTATTCGATAACGATTATTATGGGTATGGTGAAGAATTGATTGTAGACTTTGTTAATATCAGTATTGAGGTTTAATTAATAATCTTCTAGCTTTGATTGATTAGCTCTTGAGACTTTTGGTCTTTTTCTTCCATCTATATTTTCAAGTTTAGGTGTTTGCCATTATTTACCTCCTGATTCGAGTATTGTCATTTTAGGGCACTCGTGTAGACTACAGTATTCTATATCTTTGACTTCAGTACTTTTGGCCCCATGGGCCTATTAATTTTTTGTCATGATGAGCATAAGGCTGTCAAATTTAGGCCAATGAAGTGCTGATGTCATCACTACATCAGCACCTTTTAGATACCTTTTTTGGGCCCTCCAGAGCACCTATTGGTTTTTTGCTCATAACTTGAGCATACTGTATCATTTTTCGGCAAATGAGATACCATTGGAAAGCTTGTTCAAAAGTGGATCTTTTCTGGCATTTCAGATTTTATATTTTATCTCCTCCATTTTTTGTACCAGGAGTTCAAAGATAGAGCTTCTTTTTTGTCTTCCATCTGGCACAACTTGTGCTTTTATGCTCATATCTTGAGCATATGGTGTCAAAACTGGGCAAACGAGATATCATCAGAAAGATGGTTCTAAGCTCTATCCAGATCTAGAGGTTTCAATTTCTGATTTTTATTTTTTGATTGTGTTTTTTAATGTGAAAGCTAGATGTTTAGTTTTGCACTCTGGGAGCTCTATCTTGCGCGTCTAGACTCCATTTTGGGAAAATGATATATCATTGGAAAGATTGTTGTGAGATATTTCTAGTGCTATTAGTCTTTTTTCCAGATTCTTCTCCAAGTACATTTTATCCATATTTTTTCATTTTTGCAATCTGGTGGATATCCTTCATGTTTTAGGTCCTGGGATCTTTTCCTTTTGAGGAATAACTCATCTTAGGCTATTCTTTTGTTTGAGCAGCCATCTCTCTTCTTTTAGTATTATATAATTCACTTTTGTAGCATTCTTTTATGCACACACACTGAGATAAAGTGCCATTCTATTACATGTATGGGATTTTGCACAAGTTTGTGCTCTATGTACTTGCACTTCATTATAAAGTGTTGGGGGGTTTGATGTTTGCCTTTTTTTTCCATCTACTTTTGTCATGTGAGCATTCCTCCAATGACATTGGCCTTAGGTATCATTATCTTTTCGTGTACTCTCTCTGTACATTCGATGTGCCTAGTATCATGCAGTTCATATTGGATGATCTTTTCAGTGTACCTTTCATTACTTCCTTGTCAGCATTATGGGTGGGTTTCTACTATTGGTTCTACTACTTCCTTGGTTTGATAATGTGAACTATGTATTCAATATTTGATTCTATGTACTAGGCGGATGGAGTGGCTGGGTACCTATGCATTTCAGTGAGATGGATCATTTACCATATGGACACTCTTTCTTTCCTATTTTTTGGATGCACTCTTCCAGCTTTGATTGATCAGCTCTTCATACTTTTGGTGTTTTTATGCCATCTGTATTTTCAAGTTTAGGTGTTTGCCCTTTTTTGCCTCCTAATTTGAGTAGTGTCATTTTAGGGAACTCGTGCAGATTATAGTATTTTATATCTTTGACTTCAATTGTTTGCCTTTATTTGCCTCCTGATTCAATTAGTGTCATTTGAGGTCACTCATGTAGATTAAAATCTTCTCTACCTGGTCATATTTCAATGGAGGATCTTTAGATCATTAGTTACTTCTTGACAGGGTTTGCAACTTCTTTCTTCAATGATGTTCTACATGTTCATTCTTGTTCCTATTTTTTGGAACATTCCTAGTTTTGGAGGCTTCTTCAGTCCTTCAGACTAGTCTTTTTTCTCTTTTTGGAGTAGAGTTTTTCCCATGTGGTTTTCTCTATTTCTCCGCTTTATAGAGACTCTCTTTTGTACTTGGGTACCTAATCAGGCCTTTTGTTGCTGGGACCCATTTCCTTTCAATAGTTCTTTCTAGGTTTTTAGCTTCTCCCAAAGTTCATCTTAAGGGGGGTGTTAGAGTAATAAAGTGCTTTCTTATTAATTAAATCATGTTTGATTTAATTACTAAGTCACTTATTACCTCTTTCTTCTTAGGCTAAACTTTAGGCATATAATAATTAATTGCTTTATTAATTATTATTGTGCAACCTAGGTTTTACATTTGTAGGGTTTTGATCTTCTTTTATAAGGATTGATCTCCTCTTGTTTTCATAACTTGGTAATAGATTATTCATTATTGAATTTCAACTTTTGGTTTTGCACATCAAGAATGATTTCTCCTCTCTCGTGGATCAATGTGTTTAGGCCTCCATAGCCTCTTGCTTCTTCTCTCTCTTTCTGTGACAAGTGTTTGCATGCAGGTGTTCTTGGGAGCTGTGGGTTGTTTTCTCGTCAACTCCAATATTAAAGTTTTATTAAGTTGAAGTTTATGATTTGTGTTGATCTTATTAGATACACTTATGATATTAATGTTTAGATGCATGTAAAATACATGTATGTAATGATGAAGAGAGTAATGCACTATTTATTTGAGAAATGATCAAATAATCTTCAATAATGAAGAGGGTACTGCAACCTTTATTTGACGTAAAAATTAATTACCATGAAATTTCAGCCAAATGAATTTAACAACCATACAAAATTTAAAATAATGAGGTAATCATGTTAGATTGAGCATATGTGATTTTACTTGTCACTTAGTGTAGAATAGCATGTATGAATGTGCACAATAAGATTAATGATATAATAATTTAATATAATTATCACATAATGTAGGAGAATAATTAATTTTATATTGTTTAATAGGATGTTGGAAATATAGCATTGGAGTACATCATTTATTTTAAAGACATCTAAGTTTGATTTCTTCTTCTTTTCTCTTTGAAAGTTGTTTCGCACTTTTCATTTTTGCATAGCGGTCATATGTGAAGGGTGGCATTATTCTCAAGCCTTCTAGAGACTCTACAGGAGATATAGCCCCAAATGTCAATCATTCTCTTTCTCTTCGACATATATCATTTGTGGCTTTTGAAAGAGTTAGTCCTTGAGATTTGTGAATTGTCAATGCCCATGCCAACCTTAACGGTAATTGGAAGGTCCTACCTCTTTTTTTATAGTGAAAATGGTACTATTTGTGGATGGTGGTCATCATATGGTATTCTAGAATAATTATCAAATTCAAATGTGTCATGTGCTAGTGGTTCAAGTGGAGCAGTTACGGGTTTGTAGACAATATTTATGATATATCCCAAAGCTCCATTGACAAGACCGAATTCTTTTCATAGATTTGTAGTCAACATCACCCTTGAATTTATTTTTTTTTAGGCAAAAGTGGAGTATCCACTATATATATTAATATTTATAAAACTGGTTCAAGGGCTCAATCAGGAAAGAACCAGGAAGAAAACCCAATATCCTTGCCACTTACAATATTCTTGATATTTCTTAAGGAAACAAAATATCATGAGATTACATAAAAATCGATATACAAAACCATGCCCAAATCCTAGCCACATACAAAACAATAACCCTTGAATTGTTACTGAACAATAACTTTGTATCAAGTTCTGCAGTTGACCAATCTTCATTTTTATTACCCGTGTGGTTAAATATTGGTATCAAATATTGTTTAAATTTTACTTTATGTAAAACCCTATTGTAAAGTAATTAAACAATGTGAGTCATATATTATTGTAACACTTACCTGATGTTAAATTTTAAATTGTTATTCAACTATATAGTTTTATTTACTTAACCATTTATTTAATTATTACACACACACACACACACACACACAGATATATATATATATATATATATATATATATATATATATATATATATATATATATATATATATATATATATATATATGATAATAAAAATGATACATTTAATAATGTCATATACAACTATAATATTATTAGTTTCCCTTTGTGTGGACGACAATGTATTAATAAAAAATGTAAAATACATTAATAATATTATGATTTATTTTTAAACAAAGCATACTATGAAATGTTATAATTTTGATTCAATATATTAGAGTACAAATATATAGATTTTGTTAAGTTAAGTGAAGTGAATTGAATTGAAGTGAAGTGAAGTTAAGTGAAGTTAAGTGAAGCTAACTTAACTTAACTTAACTTAACTTAACTTAAATTCACTTAACTTCACTTCACTTCACTTCACTTCACTTAACTTAACTTAACTTCACTTCACTTCACTTAACTTAACTTAACTTAACTTAACTTCACTTAACTTCAGTTAACTTCACTTCACTTCACTTCACTTAAGTTAACTTCAATTCACTTCACTTAACTTAACAAAATCTATATGTTTATACTCTAATATATTGAATCAAAATTATAAAATTTCATATATGTTTTGTTTAAAAATAAATCAGAATATTATTAATGTATTTTTTATTTTTTATTAATATATTGTCGTCCACACAAAGAGCAACTAATAATATTATAGTTGTATATGACATTATTAAATGTATCATTTTTATTATCATATATGATATTATTAATATATTATTAATGTGTGTGTGTGTGTGTAATAATTAAATAAATGGTTAAGTAAATAAAACTATATAGTTGAATAACAATTTAAAATTTAACATTAGGTAAGTGTTACAATAATATATGACTCACATTGTTTAATTACTTTACAATAGGGTTTTACATAAAGTAAAATTTATTTTACCCTTTTCATTTTGGAGTTTGTATTCTCATTTATTATTTAAAATTTTTAAATTCGAGGCTGATTATATCTATTGCTCATTTTCTACTTCTCATTGACCCTTTAATTTTCATCATTTTATCTATCTAAGGTGTGCTTATGCCAAGATCTACTAGAAACTTTAATCTACCTCTAAGAAGAAGTGCCTACCTACAGTCTCATATGGATTCTCATTTATTGATCTATAGATCTCTATTGATGTTAATCATAACAATCATTCTAATTTGATCAATTAAATTGATTTAAACTCCAACATCTAGGGTTTTTTTTTTTCTTACATAGAGCTCAAATTTAATTTTCAATATTAAATTACAACACAACACTTGCAAGGATTATTATAGGAATAAAAAAAGGTCCATATGTCACATGAAATATATTGATGACAAATATAGATAATTAAATAAGAAAAATGCTTCTTAAAACATGCTACAAAGAGGAAGACATATATGAGAAAAGAAATATAAGCCAAATATTGTCTAAGTTAAGTGAAGTTAAGTGAAGTGAAGTGAAGTGAAGGTAGGGTAAGGTAAGGTAAGGTAAGGTAAGTGAAGTGAACTGAAGCGAAGTGAAGTTGAGTTGAGTTGAGTTACGTGAAGTGAAGTGAAGTGAAGTGAAGTGAAGTTAAGTTAAACAAAGTTAACTAAAGTGAAGTGAAATTAAGTTAAGTGAAGTTAAGATAAGTTAAGTTACGTTTTAGTTAAGTGAAGTGAAGTTAAGTTATGTTAAGTGAAGTTAAGTAATTGAAGTGAAGTGAAGTGAAGTGAAGTAAGGAAAATTATTAAAAGATAATAATTTAATAACTATAAAGAGGTGTAAAATGTAAGAACACACTAGTAAATTTTGCCCTAAATTTCGACAACAATTAGTCAAATTTTCTACAACAATTGGTCGAATAGATGACTAAAACCATGGTTGATCTTTTTTCATCAATTATTCTACATGCAAAACCATTGTCAAAATTGCAACCTTAGTAGTAGTCGACTTATTGACCGACTCTTCGTCGAACTAATCGCATGAAGCTAGTAGAATTGAGACCAACTTTGGTAAACTTGATGTCAAAATTGTGACAAAAAACTCAACCAATATTCCATGAAATTGACATCGAATGCATAGCATTCTTGTCGAAATTAATGTTATTTAAAGGTCAAAAAATTGACCAAAAATATTTTTTGGTTAAAAAAAAATGACGGTGATTGAACAAAGCATTTTTTATTGTACTGTATATTCACAACCTCAAGAAAAATCAAACTGACTAAGAAAGCTTCATTTACCTATAGATTTGTGTGCTTGTCTGAGTTTGATACGTAGATCTACGTATCAAACTTAGACAAGCACACAAATCTATAAGTAAATGTTGATTCAATATTTTATTTTTAATAGCAGTTTAAAAGGCTATTTAAATGTTTTGACGGTTTGATAAGAACAAAATTGGTATTCAGATATAAATTATTGAGCTTCTCTTTGTTTTGATAATAGTTTAACATTCTCTACTTAACAGGGCCAACCACGTGAAGGTGGAAGCTCATCTGGCCCCTCCTAGGAGCCTCTTATGACCCTTTACGACATTTTAAGACCTCTAAGATGTATTCTTAGAGGTTGTAAATGGTCGTAAAGGGTCATAAGGGGTCCTAGGACACAACAGCTGAGAAACATAAATGTAGGCATCATGGTCACAATGTTTTGGAAACACAACATAATTGAGTGGTATACCCAGATGATGCAACGCAACCACTACTCCTATAGTTCTAAGTTGACACTGTGGGATCCAAAAACCAAAGATAAGGAATCTATATATGGTTTTTGGATCCAGAGTGTCAACTTAGAACTGCAGGAGTAGTGGTTATGTTGCATTTTCTGGGTATAGCATTCAATTATGTTGTGTCTCCAAACAATTGGGACCATGATGCCTACATTATGTTTCTCAGCCATTGTGATACCTACATTTATGTTTTGTACATGTCATGTTTATTTGCATGTTCTTTGTGTTTGGCTTCTCTCCCTCACATCAAAAATGAGATTTTTCCCACTCTGAATCAAGAATGCGCGTGCAACACAAGTAGAATATGCATGGATAGAAAGTGGAGTTGAAAAAACACAACACGTTTACATTTTTGCAATGGTCTATAACTTAAAATACACAATTAAAGACCTCTATCAAAAATGCAACCCCGTTGTGTTTTTCAACTCCACCTGATATCTGTGCATATTCTGCGAGATTGCATATTGAAGTAGGCTTCTCCTTTTGCATTGCCTGAAACCAAGAGACTGTCAAAGTTAACATCTAAATGTCACATCTCATCATCACAACTAATCCACCTTAATCAATTAAATATGTTTTCTTGTATTAAATATTCATTAATCAAAATTCGAATAGAAAATGTATACCTTGAGTACTACAATTCACATTAGAATCGATGCCTCCATCATGCTCAGCTGGTGCAGTATTGATATCGACAGGCTGCATTCCAATGTAAATAAAATAGATGTAGATTTAGATGATGATATCATAGAAATCCCTAATTCATAGTCTATCGTTTGTTCTCTGAAACACTAAATTAGGGATTTCTGTGATATCCTCATCTATATCTACAGTTATTTCCTCTATTATTATAGGTGCTTTTCCCCTATTTGATATTTATCTTCAGGTGTCCACACTCATTCTATTGGTTGTTGCCAGCTTCTCTTTGTTTCGAGAATAGTTCAACATTCTCTGAGAAACATAATTGTAGGCATCATGGTCACATTTTTTTGGAGACAATGTAATTGAGTGGTATACCTAGACGATGGAGAGAAACTTCTGCACCTTTGGTTCCAAGTTGTTCTCCATCCCACAGTGTCAACTTGGAATAGTTTCATCCCCGATGTGACCATGATGCCTACAATTATGTTTCAAGAATATTTTAATTAACATTCTCTACTTAACAGGGCCAACCACGTGATGGTGGAAGCTCATCTGGCCCCTCTTAGGAGCCTCTTATGACCCTTTACGACATTTTAAGACCTCTAAGATCTATTCTTAGAGGTCGTAAATGGTCGTAAAGGGTCATAAGGGGTCCTGGGACACAACAACTAAGAAACATAATTGTAGGCATCATGATTACATTTTTTTGGAGACAACGTAATTGAGTGCTATACCCAGATGATGAAGATCAACTTCTACTCCTTCAGTTCCAAGTTGACAATGCGGGATCCCAAGACCATAGATAAGGAATAAATTTAGAGAGCGGAGGAGGGCCATAATGACAAAAATAATATAGGACAAACCTCAAGTTAAATGAGGCAACTGCAAACATTTTAATAGAATTTTATTAAAATGTTTATAGTTGCCTCATTCAACTTGAGGTTCATCCTGTATTATTTTGGTCATTATGGCCCTCCTCCCCTCTCTAAATTTATTCCTTATCTATGGTCTTTGGATCCCGCAGTGTCAACTTGGAATCGGAGGAGCAGAAGTTGCTCTCCATCATCTAGGTATACAACTCAATTATGTTGTCTCCAAAAAATTGTGACCATGATGCCTACAATTATGTTTCTCAGCTATTGTGAAATCTACATTTATGTTTCTCAGTTGTCATGTTTATGTGTATGTTTTTTATGTGTTTGGGAAGACATCTTTCTAGCCTAAGCCTAGATCCTTCGACAATTAGCTTATAAATAATGTAGATGACAGATGAGGAATTAGCTTTCCAAGAAAAAGCCCATAAATGAACTATATGTACCCCAATTAATGTGCCCTCTGTGCGTACCCAAATGATATATTTGAAACAATAAGGGTAAGGCTAAATTTACCCTTGTTGTTTCAAATATATCATTTAGGTATGCGCAGAAGGCACAGGAATTGGGGTACACATAGTTCATTTACAAGATTTTTCTTGGGAAGCTAGTTGCTCAGCTCTCATTTGCTTCATTTATTATCAAGCTAATTGTCAAAGGATCCAAGCCCAAGCTAGAAAGACGTCTTCCCATTCTATTTAAGCCATATTCCTTGTTCTTATCAAACTTCCTTGGTACGGTAGGCCTACTCTCTGTAGTACTCTTCTTTAGTGAGACTTCATACCATGCTACACTCAAACTTCAGCAAGCCTTCATACCATGCAGCGTCCGTAGATTACGTTCAATGCATTATTTACGCTTGTATTGGTGGGAAAACTCTTGAAAACATGCAAAAGAGATTGCATTCAACCATGTTGTTTACATGACACATGTAGTTTACCTCCAGCCTAAATCAGTGTTAAATCATGTGATTGATAGCAAATTGGGGCTCACCTAATCCATAAACATGAAGAATTATTCTAAAAAAAGATGTAAACCATATATATGCGCACTTGAGGAAAAGAGAAGTTATGTCATATCAATATTAAAATATTAGTTACAATATGAAAATACTAAACTAACTAATTCCTGAGTTCATCTCTGCATATGGTCACAACAAATTAGATATGCGATTACAATACAGAGAAGGCATTGTAAAAATATAATTTTAGAATTTGCCCTAGCCTGACACGTTTTGCACTCAAATCCTTTATCACGGATAAGTAGAGATGGGCAGATAGATGCAGATGAGTTGTCATCGACCCAACTAAAGTATCCACAACCATTATTTCCCTGTGATACCCAGTCTACATTAGTTCTTATATTATAATGAATAGTATTTACATTAGAAACTTTAAATATATACACATTAGCAACCTTTTCTCGATTAGGGCAGCACCAAAATTATCATCCAGGGTTGTTCAATGTCCATGAAGTCTTCAACACACACTTCCCACCACCACATTAACAGTTTGGCACATTGACAAGAGTCATCGAACCTATATCAATAATGCACCGCACCATCGTTACTACATTTATTATTTTTATATGATTATTTTTACAGTCCAAATACACCAAGGAGTACCATCAGAAATATTAACCATTTACAATAATGAAAAGTAAACCTAAATCAAATAGCTCATTTTTTTATCAGCATGTGTAGTCTATGTGTATATGAAAAATGAAAGAAATATGAAGCTGAAATAAAATAGTGAACAAAATAGCATTCCACATAGAGTGAATGAAATATACCATCAAAAGAAGGTGACAAAATCTTGTCACAAAGCATAGACATAGGAAATCAAAAAGGGACAAAAGACAAGAAATAAGAAAAATCATTACGACTATAGAAAAATCGTTTATACTATAATAAAAAAAGAAACACTCTTTGTCAACAATTTCCAAAATCATTAGGACTATAAATGGACGGTTCTGATATTGCTTTGCCATTACAACAATTGAGCATTCATCATTTGGTACTTCTTGGTGCATTCCATTTAAGTTTTTCAGTTGCTGTGTTTATGTGCATGTTCTTTATGTGTTTGGTTTCTCTCCCTCACAAGGGATACGTCGATAGGTAATTGATTTGAAAGCATAATGATTTGACAATCTTTTTTCAGGATAGGCGTAATCATCCCGCCAACCTTAATTAGAAACATTGATGTCCTCTCATTGCACAAGTGCAAGACGGTAAGGGTCTATTCAAGGAGGGATGAAAAAAAGGTCATTTTAACCTTGCAAGGCAAGAGGAGAGACAGTCCAAATAATTCTATGGCGACTGTCCCAAACAACAGACAAATGATGGAATTGCTAACATGTTTTCTTTTCATGTTTCTAACAAGTTTGTTGCGATCAGGCTAGTGTGGTCACAATTGAAATTGTGAGTTTCTCTTGGAATTGAATAGCAGACTTTATCTATTGTGAAAAAAAACATATGTAGGATTATTATGGTCACAAAGTAATTGTCTTAGCATCAACATTTCACTTCTAATATAATATTATTAGGAATTTCTTACCATTGATTGTCAAACTGATGGAACTATGAGGCTATGCTTTGTTAATACTTTACCATTGTAGTGAATTTGGGTATTGTTTTCGAATATTTGAATGATTTTAATGGGAACTTTGAACCAGAGATATAAGTTTCCTGAAGAGTGATACTTCAACTTCCATGAAGGACTTAGAAAAAGGGAATTGAACTACAGTGGCTCCTTGTTTACCAATTTTCCATATAACATGAGGCATGTTAGTTTTGTCAGAATTGTGAGAAGATTAAGGGGAATTGTGAGAAGATCATACTAAGGAATAATGAGGAAGTCATCGAATAAGAGGAGAGAATGTGTTAAAAGACCAATTTAGTAATCCAGTCGGCTGATTAAACATACACTCAGCAATCAATGGTAACATCAAAGCTGGAAGAATATCTTTGGTATAGACATAATGTAGAACTCCAACGCTATACAGTATACTAAGACATAACTAGATCAGAAAATTAGGGGTTCTAGAATTATTATATCTCAGACATTATGTGAATAATAGACCCATAATTACATTAACAGAGATAAAAGAATAAATCTCATCACTATTTCATAAGGAATAAATCTAGAACTATATATAGTTAACATATAAGACCAAATCAAAACATTTTATGTTATATTGTGAATGAAAACTTGTTCAAATTTACAGAGAATCAAAATATGTTATATTGTGATGATATCAAGTTTTATGTAGGTGTTGTCTTATTTCCATATTATATGACCTCAAAATACATCAATCAATGTTTACAAACTTGTATTAATCACGATGAATATTTGAGCCCTACAATCTTAGGATAATTCACAAAGATATGCTCATTATTTTATAATATCCTAGTCCCCTCATATTTCTATTTGAAAATTATCTATTTTTTATTCAAGTTTATACTACGATTAAGTATATATCCTTATATAATTAAGACCGTGACTAAGTAAAGTTACATAGCATATCCCCACTCTTATATAAACACTTAGCATATATAGAGACAATGAAATATCAGCATACATATTGCAAGTAATGTAATGAATAATAGGACTCTCTTCAAATATCTATAAGGAACTTTCCATGACTTTCTGATAGACTCAAATATAATAGGCTCTTCATTAAATGTAAGGGTGACTTTTAATCTTCACTATTGATCTATATTATTCTTTAAGTACTACCCTTAACTAAATGTAAGAATGCCTTTTGTCTTCACCATTGATCTCTATTTTGAGTATTCTTCACTAAGTTATATGATTTAGTTACCGGGTTGTGAGTTTGGAGATCTTTATCTTTGCAATGTAGAAGCTGAGAATACGGGGTACGAGAGTGGAGAATTGGTGAAGAGAGATATCAATGGGAATGAGATGATCAATGTAATACATATGATGAATGAAAATAACAGTCTAGTTTTACATTTTATTCTTCTCTGTGATTGTTCAGTGTTTCCCGAATGTTTCATTTTTATTATTTACAACTGATTTTGTTTGGTTTGCTCTTTCAGTTCAACAGTCTAACACCCATATTGTCATCATGATCGAGCACATCTTTATTATGAATATGTTGTGATGGAATTCGATAACAAAGAAAAAATATTTATTTTAAATGTTTTATGTTGCATTTGGATGTAACTCAAGTCTTAGTATCGAGTTTATTGAAGAAGTTTATCAACTTGTGGAAACCATTTCTGTGCGATAGAGAATGCAATTTAAATATGGTCATTAATTGAGTCGAGAACGGCTTCCAATAATCATTGCACAATTATTAGGTTGGTTTGGAGTAATTTTATTTCATTTTAAATAAGTTATGGCAGTTTTATTTCGTTGGTTTGGAGTCTTATTCCTTTTGGTTTGGAGTAATTTTGAATCCAATCTTGATCTTGATGATCCAATCTTCATTTAATCATTCAAATAATTTAATAAAACTGCCATAACTTATTTAAAATGAAATAAAATTACTTCAAACCAAAAGGAATAAGGGTGGTGGTATTCAAAACACAATGAGAATTGGTAATTTTAGAGATCTAGGCACTCTAGCCTATCAACAACCTCAAATGTTTAAAAGATCTGGCTTGTCAAGGCCTCCACAATACTACACAATGATGGATTAGGTTTCCTAAGCTTCAAACCACTTAGACTCAAGGAATTCTAAGACTCTATTTTAATTCCCATGCTTCCAATACACAAAGTTCTTTCAAACTGTTCCAAAGGCTTAATAGGTTGCCAATAACCCTGCAGCAGACTTAGGATGGTAATAACTTTGTCTTCCCTCAAAACACTTGACAAGATGAAAACATTTCTAGACACCCCTTTCAAAGTTCTATAACACACCAAAAGCTTTTATAGGGTTACTTTGGACCAACACTCCTAACCATGACTGAACCCCTGTTTTCAATGCATGAAAATGACCAAATTTTCAAAGCAACTACTCTCCTCACATTCCCTTATCCCACCAAACCTTCAGTAGAGATATAAAATGACTCAAAATGGTTAAATCCACAAGCAATTAGAGTCATGGGCCCTGCAACACCAAAACCCCCAAATCTTGACTCCAAACCCTGGTTTGCTAGGGCTTCCCCAATCTCCTGTTACAACTCACTCCTGCATCAAATTAGTGATCAAATCACCATTCATTCAACATGACAAAAAAATTTCAAACATAAAAACCCTTCCTTATTCGGACAGATCATACACTGCTACACATTGCATCCAATTTCATTGTATTTTCTCACTGTTCTTTAACTGTGATCACCTTTACTCCACACAACTCTGCATATGCATGGTTAATGATCTAATAATATAGGTTAGAATTAACATTCCACGGTTAGAATGGTTCTCATTTTATATTGAAACTATTGTTATGCCAGTGGTCTATCTAATAGCATTTCTTATTTTAGTTTACTATTATTGCAGTAGGAACTTAGAATAATGAGAACCATTGTAACCTAATAATGAGAACCATTCTAACTATTGTTATGCCAATGGTCTATCTAATAATGAGACTCAATATAAAATGAGACTCATTCGAAAATGGCATGAATTGAACAAAGAAACGTTGCAATTCCTTTAATGCATTAGAATAACCGAATTGAGACTTCAAGATGAATGAATTTTGTAGAAAATAGAGTATTTCTATTGCTTACGGTTTTATCCATTTTCAACTTATATAAATTCTAAACAACTAATTGAACCAAATTTTCATAAATCCTAAATCCATAGTTTATATATAGCATTCGATTCTTATTGGAAATCGATTTGACATACCTTAACCCTCTAGTCCAACTCTTCACCCTATTAGCTTCTACCAGCTCCTTCGCGCACGCTAAAATGAAATGCTCAAATGAAGTTTCAAATGAAGTTTCAAATGAAATGGTCAAATGAAATGTGCCCGCAAACAATTTATGGGCATTTCAACCTAGTTGATCAAATTAGGTTGGTGTCGACTAAAATGAATTGTGAGAGGGTACCTAAGACTAGTGTTATTGTTGTATTAATCCCATTTCATTCACTATTGTAGACATTCATTTACTTGAGTGGTTCCACACATTCATTACACCCAAACTAGGGCATCGACCATGAAGCGCAGTTAATGTCTTTCCCAATTCTGAGCACTGAACAAGTTAAATAACATTACCCTAATTTGTTTTTTCATCCAGCGACATGGCATCTCTGTGATGAAATCACAAATTAGGGCCACGACTTCATAGCAAAGCTGACACAGTGTACCCTAAACCTCCTTCGCTTCTACCCTTCTCTAGCTTCTACCTCCTTCGCACGCGCTGAAATGAAGTTTCAAACTTTTGTTTTTTTTTAATACATGCCCGTGTTGGTCGCAATTTCGACTACCACTGTGTTGGTCAAAATTGCAACCAACACAGGCATGTATTAAAAAAAAAAAAAGTTTTCCTTCTATAATGCGACCAACCTAAACATTTTTATTTGATGGTCAAATTATTTAGTCAAAATTTAAGGTCAAATATACTAGTGACAAATATTAAAATTAATAATTAGAGCAGTTATGTAAAATAATTTTAGTAAATTTTTTATATTTTATTAAGGATAATTATTTAATATAAAAATGATATATACTTATGGGACAATAATTGTTTTTTTTACTTTAATAAATTACTTTAATAGTTGTATTATTTCCTAAAAATCCCTCATATGGTCCAAAACATATTAACCAATTAGTTTGAAGAAAAATAATTTTAATGACTTTGTAAGTTAAAAATTTGACATGTACACTTTAGAAAAACCTTTTAAAAATTTAAGCAAAAAAATACTCAGTTGTAATTGGTTTAGATAAAACAATTTAAATGACTAATCAAGAAAACTCATTGCAATAGTATATGCCTATAGAAAATACTAACTAGCTTATATATATCTATATATATAATACGCCAAGATTAATCTTTCTTGAGGCGCCCATTTTCATCAATCCTAACCTACACAAACCTTGCAATTTGATGAAAATAGGCACCTCAAGAAGTATTACTCTCGGTGTATTATATATATAGGTATATATAAACTAGTAGCAACCACAACACAACACAAAAGATATTTAGTATTGTATATTTTTTGAAAATAAATGGTGCAAGGGTTATTGTTACAGTAATGGATGGGTTGGATTACATTTACAATTCTAGTATTAAGATAATGGTTGGGTCAGTGTTAGAGTTCCTTATACTATTACAATTAAGGTTAGTCAGATTGTTAAGGTTAGTGTTAGGGGAACTGTTAGGTTACATTTAAAATTTTTGTTAAGGATACTAATTCTATTACGGTTAAGGTTAGTCATATTGTTAAGGTTTAGGTTATTATTACATGGATAGTGTTCCTATTATGGTTTAGGTTAGTGCTATTGCTAGAGTTAAGGTTAGTGTTAGGGGAACTGTTTGGTTACATTTAAGAAATTTGTTAGAGTTACTTCTCCAATTATGGTTAAGGTTAATGCTATTGTTACAATTAAGGTTAGTGTTAGCGTAATGTTTAGGTTATATGTTGTAAACAGGGTTATTGTTAATGATATTATTAAGTATTTGGCTTGTTTTTTATTAAATTTAAGATTTTTATTAGGTTTCATGTTATTATTACGGTTAAGATTATTGATATTGTTAAGGTTAAGGTTATTGTTAGGGTTAGTACTCGTAATGCGATTAAGGTTAGTGGTATTGTTACACTTAAGGTTAGTGTTAGGTTAATTGTTACATTTTTTTTATGAAGGGGTAAAAGCACAAAGTTATGTCATGTTTCAGACTAACTTATCAGCACAACTAAATTTGAGTATTTCTAACTAAAAATTAATTTTAGTCAAACATATGGTCTAGCTATATTTATTCTAGCTAAGTTAGATAAGTGCTTCAACTTTTCCAATTGGAAATATCTATTAAATGCATGTTTTATACCAATTTGGGTGCAATTGCCAAATAAATAAAATTATTTCAGAAAAGTGTTGTTTTAATAACTCCTACTCTTTTTAATAATATTTTTAAAAATATATATAAAAATACCCTTTTGTAGATATCACAGTCAAGATTATCATCATATAAGTTTTATAGTATTTTGGTTAGATCTAATATATTATAATTTCAAAATACTGGAAATAGATATTTAAACATTCACGTATCTTTTTATGTAGGTTAGTGCTATTGTGACACCTATGGTTAGTGTTAGTGTTATTGTGTAACACCCCGCCAAGGAACCCAAAAGAGATTAACCTAAAACATGATACTAAGTTTCGTGAATAATTTTTTTCTCTAAATTTTACATCATAAGATAAATATTCATGTAGAAGCAATAACCATTTACTCACATTAACACAACAAGCAACATAGGTTACAAAACTCATGGGTCCCATGACGTAGAATTACTTAAAAATATAAATCATCCAAATAACATCAACAAAAGATTCCATAATAATAAATTAAACAATTACACCATAATAATTACAATCCTTATGGTCATTCATGAAACCTAAATAAACTCATATCCACTGCGCATGTAATAAACTCAAATCACTCTAACAATAATAATACAATTTCTAGATTAGGTATCACATGTAATACTCTAATACAAGATTACAAATAGTGAAGATAAGAAAAGAAACCACCAATGAAGAAAATATAAGGAATCCAACTGCAGAAGCACCATCGAGCATTAGCACTAGGACGTCGAATCTCAAATGGTAAAGAATCACTACCACTCATCCATGTAGAACCACAAAGGTCTACCCCACTGTGCTAGGGAGATAACAAAAAACCCCACTCGGATAACCAATACCAAATCAAGGTAAAACCACTAAGCAAGAGGATCCTAAAAGCTCTCTAACTCAAGGTAAAAAAAAATATACTGAAGGTTAAGACTTACTAATCTAGAGGCAACTGACACATGTAGAATAACTTGTGATGACCCTTTTTATCCCTAGACCAAAATTCTGTCAGTTAGGCGTAAATTAGGGAATCATCGAATAACTAGTAAAGTATAACCATCACTATCATTAATGTTTAGAGGAAACTATTGCTTGATAAGCTAATGAACGTAGTTATTAGAAAGATCTCTTCATATAGGGCATAGGAATCTTTCTCTCTCCCCTGCCACAATCATCTTATAGTGCCAAAGGGCGCGTGAAACAGACTACAAGCGATTCCCTAGAGGAATCCGTCATGTGCCCGAAATTACTCCGCCTCTCCCTCCACAAACTCCCTACCTTAAGATGTCATAGTGTGGATGAGAAATAGATCCCTATGTACTATAATTAGAGTAACTAGATTATATTCTTAAATCATTATTATTTCCATATATTTATACATCAATATATATCATTTAAGATTCATATATCTATATATTCCCTTGTAATGTTTCAATTGGTAGTTTACTACATTTGCCCTAGAATTCACAATTAAGATTGCAATCGAAAATATCAATCCCTAATGATTAGTATATGGCATTTTGCATCTAAATCCAACAATCTCGCATATATATGATTCTGATAGATATATATAGAAAGATTAGATCAGATCCTTTTGGATATATTAGATCCTTCAGAAATATATTATTTTATATTCTAAATATATATCTCGTATATATGGTTCATATTATTCTATGATAAATTTATAAATAAATATTTATATTCCAAATAGATATGCTTATAAATAAATATTAATTCAGAAGAATCTTTACATTTTAAATATTCTATTATTTGAATAGTTTATATATATATGATTCGATATTATTAAATGTATTTAAATATAATACATATATAATAATTTGTGTATATATATCTAATCGAACATTACTTATATATAAAGATGCTCTATGTATGATTTCTTATTCAGTAAATCGATATCTCCTACAATTGATGTTGACCCACCACATCAAATATATTTATAAAACATATACATATATATGATATATATATATATATATATATATATATATATATATATATATATATATATATATATATATATATATATATATATATATATATATATATATATATATATATATATTCTCTTAATTTCAGATTTACCTAGTGTGTGTGTGTGTGTGTGTGTGTATATTACTTATATCTTGTCCATAATTTATAGTGAATGAGGGTTCCCAATATATAATGCATGGTACGTGAGCCCTAAACGTACCTTATACTATGTATGCAGGGTACCGCTACGTATCGTGCGGTCGAACCATTACCTTGCCTTTATTCAATGCTCAATCTGCGGTTTGTATTGTTCCATCCTTTCACTGCGTTGTATGTATTTTTTTGGGGGGTTATGTCCTTTTCTAACATGGCTAATCGGTACTTATAAGTACTGACTATGGACCCCAAATGGTATGTTAGCCACTTATACCGTTTGGTAAACTTGAATATATCCGCTATTTATCCATAATAACAATACTTATTATTTTATATTTGTTTAATGATAATTATTAATTGATTGATCAATAATATTAAATATTAATTGATTAATGGAAATTTAAGTGACTAAATATATTTATCACATTGATCAATATCATTAATATTACTATAGTTTAATATTACTTAAGTATATTATTGATATTACTAATAGTAGTTATTAATTATTATTCATTAATATATAAATTATATTAATTAATAAATTATAGTGATTGATTATGTTTAACATGAATGTTATAATATTATATTATCTATATGAATAATATAATATTAATCATATATATATTGATCACAATATTTAACTATATTGATTAATAAATATTAATATTAATTATTAATTGATTAGTTATTGTTATTATATTGATCAAGTATATATTGATTAATAATATTATCATATTATTTACATACTTTTAATATTATAATCATCGATTATTAATATTGTATTTATTAATTAGTTACTATATTAATTAGTAATATATTTGTATGTTATACACTAATTAGGGTTCGTGACATAACTAGACTATGTATAGGAGGGTGTCATCATGTATGTCTAACCCTTGAGTCTCATGCTGGTAATCACTCTAGATCTCGACACTCAAGTGACCATACATGGTATCAATGACCTCTCGTATAGACGAAACCATTAACTATGCTAGACACACACCTTTCAAAGTTGGCAAGCATCATCTCATCCTCCATCTTAGTTTGTACTAGCACTCAAGCATGGGTGAGGAAGCATATCTTATTAGGTTCATTTTAATATCTCTCAATGTTATATTAAGTTATCACTTGATTACAAATACTTACAATAAGTGATCATGGTAGCCACTTGTAAGCCCCAACACTTATTGCAAGCCACTCCCTACTACATATCTAGATAAACTACCCTAGGTTCATAGATCTTTCCTAGATCTAACATAGAAGAAAAATCAAGTAGTCCCACATCTAGAAACATACACAAGAATCAACAGTGACTACAGATACGTGCTTACAAAATTCAGTACAACTTGAGCCTATATGGTCAAATAGGGTAACAGATCACATCACACTCACGCCATAACATAAACAGTACACATGCCCATAAAAATCAAAATCCCAGCCTTTGTACTTTCCCTAGGTCGTCTAATGCCCACAATGTAGGAGAACACAACACCCAGGAAAATTAAAAATAAAACACATTAACATAAACAACCAATTACAATGTATATGTGCACATCCATTTACAAATCATGCATTTAAAATAATTTGAAAATAATCAAATCCATGCATTAGAGAAGGCATATCTGAAATAGTATTTAAACATCACATACAATTAATCTAGATTAAATAAAATAATTAATTCTGTATTAATTAAATAATCTAAGTCTAAATTAATTTAACATTTTGATTCTAAAATAAATTAAATTATTTAAATCCAATTAAATTAAATAATTAATTCTAAAATACATCGAGTAATTTAAGTCTAAAATAGAATTGAAAATCTGATTCTAAAATTAATTAAATAATTTAAATTAAATAACAAATTCTAAAATACTTTGCATAATTTCAACATATAATTTAAACCTTAAATTATGGTAAATTTTCATATAAAATAATCATTAAAAATTCTAACAAAATAAGTATATATCATACTCTCAAAGTAAAATCTATTATAAACTTAAATACTAAACAAAGTTTCTTTTTAAATAAAATAATAAATATTTTTTAAATATATATATATATATATATATTAAATAAAAGGAAACAACAAGTGGGGGGTCGTGGGGCCCGCACCCCACTGGTTGCTACAGACTTCGATAGCAACGTCGTGCCCCTTTTGGCCCCCGTGCGCAAACAAGGCCTGCAGCATAGGTATTGTGCTGAAGTCCTTGCTTGCGCACAGTGCCTTGGGTGTCGTGGGGTTAGGGGGGACTGGTGGCCCCTGCCCCCACTCAATCATATTAAAATTTTTAATTTTTTTTTTTTAAAAAGCCAATGAAATTTGTTTTTTTACAGAGTACATTTTTTATAAATGACAAATTTCTGAAAATGGAAATACAAAACCCAGTAAATTTTTTTCCAAAAAAGGTAACAAACATTTTTAACTTTCATAGATAATATTGTCTTTTCCTTTTGATTTTCTTTGATGTTATTTTTTGAACTGGTGTAATTTTTATCCTACTATTTTTTTTTTAAGGCGAAAGTAAACGAGGCTACTATAGATATATATAAAAATAAAACCTAGTTCAAAGGCTCCATGGGGAAAGAACTAGGAAGAAAACCCTGCATCTTAGCCCCATTATAATAATTACATAATGTAGGAGACAATTTGATTCCTTCTTGCGAACACCATGTCAACCAGTGCTGAAATTGTGACTCTGATAGGAACAACAATGTTTATACCTTGTGCAACATATTTTCCAAGTGAATACCAATCATTCCACCCACTCAAACACTCCAATCTGAACAAACACCATGGACTTGTGAAGCATAACTTGAAAAGACTCCTCACATAAGCTAGCATGTGACAACGACCACCTCATCCCCTGCCATGAATGTACCCAGAAATGTGTGAAACATGCAGGACAACGAATTTTTTGAGTCACAATCACACTTAAGGGGAACAATGTTCTCTTCTAATTATGTCATTTAATTCCTCATTAATACTATTACAATCTGCCACTATGAGTAGTTCAATGTTTATTGAATCACATCCCATATTCAAGAGGTAATCAGCCACATGATTGCCTTCCCGATAGGTATGAGAAATGACACAACTTTTAAATTCATCCAAAAGTCGCCAGATTTGATTAAAAATATATCCCACACTCCTATTAGATAACTTTTTGTTAATGCATGCTTGGATCACTATAAGTAAATCACCTTCCACATGGATGCATTCAATTCCTAATGATTTAGAAAGAACTAACCCTTGAAGTAAAGCTGAAGCTTCAGCAATATTGTTTGTCCCAGGTAGCATATCAGAAGATTTCATGACAATTGGATGCCCAAATTCATTTCTCAAACACACCCCAATTCTCGACTTACCTAGATTCCCTTGAGAAGCCCCATCAAAATTAATTTTGATAACACCACAATCTGGAGGAAGCCACTTGACCTTATATGTGTCCACTTTCTTGGAGGAATTGTTCATATTAAAAAAGGATGGTAAGTTAATATATCTCCATTCCTTGAGCATTGCATCATCCCAAGATCTAAAATGAACCTGTGCTGAACCCGACTTGATGTTGGCAGAGACCACTTTAGATATTGACTTTTCTATAGTAAGCATCACATTCTCTATTGATGATGGGGACTGTCTAAAGATATGATTATTGCATTCCCACCATAAAGCCCAAATAATCAAGGATGGCAAGCACTTCCATATTGGAGCAAGAAGAGAATTGGGCTGAACTATTGGCTAGGATTCAAATAAATCATGCAATGAATTGGGAAGTGGCATAGCATAGTTTAGTTTCTTAAGCACTGATTTCCAACATTCCTGTGCAAATTCACATTGTAGAAAAACATGATCTGGATCATCAAGATCTCTCTAACAAAGCAAACATTTAAATCTATGTAATATTGAATGTTTCCAGCCTGTCACTAGTTAAGGGTCTCCTTCTAAGAGCGAGCCATGCAAAACAACCAGCTTTTGATAGCATATAATTGTTCCAACATAACAAATATGCTCAACTTTTAGTTCTAACAATTTCCACATTACCAACTGCCAAGGTTCCTGCCTTAATCGAGTATTTACCTTCATGAGATGGAGCCCAAAACAAACAGTCCTCAATAGGATGAAGTGTAAAATCCAAAGACCATAATTTTAATTTTCCAAAATGAATTTTTCTACCCAAATTGGGTTTTTCACACAACTAAATTTATTTTTCCAAGGCTATATAGTTAAACTATAGCCTACATTGATTTTTTGTTTTCTAAGAGTTTTATAGAGAAATATTTCATGAAAATTGGACAGCATAACCCTATTGTGCCAAGTCTAAATAAAATCATAGAAATACATATCTAAGGGTTTTCTAATACCCAAAATCACAGACATAACAAAATAGATCTACTAAGGCTAATGAAATTCACTAGGCATAATAAATCATAGAAAATAGCACAGACATAAATTTACTAAGAGGATTCTCCAACCCTACCTCATATCCAATGCAAGTACTGAAACAAAAGCCTTTGAGAAGAAGAAAAGTCCAGATCCTTTTGAATATGAAACCAAACCTGCAGATCTGAGTCCTCAAAGATTGAAAAACCAAAATCCAGATGCACAAACAAGCTTTCACAAGTTTTCAAGCAAAGATAATTCACCCAAGAATCTCAACATGCCAAAATCCAAGCTCTCTTCCCAAATTCTCCAAAACCTATCTCCTCTCTCCAAAAATGAATGCAAATCTCCTAATAGGGATTCAAGTCGCCCTTTCATGCAAACCCTAGGGATGACTCAACAGTTAACTCCCAAATCAACTCTAATCAGAAATTGAAAGTAATTCATAATTAAATAATTTAAAATAACTTTATATGCACAACTCAACTTGACTTTTTTGAAATAGGTTGATAACTTTTGAAAACCAATTCACTTTTCAATAATGTAAATGCACATGTTTATAATTAAAATTTTATTAAATATATAATACTTTTAAAGCACAATTGACAATGCAATTAAATATTTAATCATTTAATAAAGCACACAAGCATAATTAAATCTAATTTCCAAATAAATAATCAATTAAATCCAAATATTCAATTATTTGACTTTTAATTAAATTTTCTCAAATAAACATAGTAATATGATTAATATTAAATTTCAAATATAATCATTAATCAATAAATCACATAAAATCACCCACTTAAGAAATAAATCAATTTAAGTCAAACGCAGTAAAACCAAACAAAGTAAAACTAAGTAAACACGAGAAAGGGATCCACAAATTCCTGTCAACTAGACGAATCCGGGTAGGGTAGTCAAACTAATACTTGTCCAATCCTAGGATAATTAAGCTTAGATTAGGGTTTTGGGTCTGTGTATTATCTCTCGTCTTTACCATTGAGATGAATATTTATGGGCACGCTCACTCCTGCCAATTCAGGGAAGATGATGCCCTATACTTGCAAACTTGACATCACAAGATGAAGCATGTACATCATATATATATATATATATATATATATATATATATATATATATATATATATATATATATATATATATATATATATATATATATATATATATACATATAGCAGACAATGATAGGGTACGATCGGTTGTGTGGATCTCGACAATGCAAGTAACTACGCCTTCGTCCTCTACCACACAAACACACCAAATAGATACACACACATGATAACCATACACATGAAAGTATGGGGTCAGTAACATCATAAATCAATATAAAGCATAAAACATAACATCATAATGATATCATCATCTAATCTATGCAACCACATGATAACATCAATAATCCAAAATCATCATCCACTGAAATAATAACTGATCACATGAAAAGTGACATAAAAGAATTCGGCCAAACAACTGAGATACAAGCCTAAAAGAGTATGACAACTAAAATATAAAGAAAAATATGGGTGAGTACTACATCCACCCCCCCTAGGATTAGGCTTACTCCTGGAAGCGTGGAACAAGTAGGGATATAAGTCCCATAAACCTAGCTACACTGAACTGAAAACTAGACCAAGGATCACTGAGTAGGTCCCTTCAGACCCTTCCATGTCTTAGGGTTTGAACATTGAGGATCATTCCCTACTATGAAAGCCCTATGAGATCTACTTGCATCATCGACTATAGGCTCAGAAGTTGCCGACCTCTATCCAGAATGCTGAGCTGAACATTGGGGACAATTGTTTGGTTTATGAATGTATTGGCCACAAGTGAAACAATCTTCATTGAAACCTCTTCTTGTTGTAGGAGCACTGGACTGTGGGAAACTACCTCCACCAACATCCTGATGTCAACTCTGAGCTGGCTGATCATCCTGATTGCACATACTACGCTGCCAATTGCGATAGTTCCCTGATTGAGAACCACCACTATTACCATTGAAGAATTTATTGTTCTGTTGATTTTGATTACCTTTTGAAAAGGTAGAAGGGTTTTGAAAATTCCCATTCCCCTGAGATTGATTCCCCTTGGAACCACTAGACTAAACACTCCTTTGACCACTGCGACCCAAAGCTAGATTTGCCTCTGTAAGAGTAGCCTTAATGACCACTTCTTGGAGGGTCTTAGGCTCAAAGAGCTTAACATCCCCAACTATGTGAGCATTAAGCCCCCTAAAAAAGTGTTGAACTAGAAGAGTTGTATCCTATCCAAAGCCAGCATACTACTTGAGCTCAAAAAATTGATGCTCGTACTCTCCCACTAACAAGGTTAACTATCTCAGATTATGTAATTTATCCACTCTCTGTCGCCTCCACTAATCTGAAATAAAGCACTCTCAGAAGTGCTCAAGGAACAACTCCCAAGTGACAACATTCATCTGAAGCCCTATCTTCTCCTCTTCTACTTCCACCATACAGATGTAAAATCAGTAAGCTACATCACAACATACCTAGCTTTAATATTGCTACTAAAGGGATGCATAGAAAAAATCTGCTCCAAAGCTATCAGCCAAGTCTCTGCCTCTAATCCAGTTCCTTTCCCATCAAAGGGAATAGGTCACCCTCTCATCACATCCCTCATGTGATTATCTGCCACAACTATAGAATCAACTGTGAAGTTCCTCCTTGGAGGACTCCTAGATAGAGTGATGAGAAATAACCTGCTCCACCCTAACCTGCTCAGGACCAAGATGATTCAGAATCACCTGCAAGAGTTGTCTCATGTTTGGTCCTTCAGATTCAGCCTAAGGATCCTCTCTCTACTCATCTCTAGACTATTGATAGTGAGTCTCCTGACTGACACTCGTAGAAGGGCTATGTTGTCTACCCCTTCCACAGTTACCAAAATGACCTCTACCATGACCTCTAGTAGCTCTATTCACAACCATGATTCCTGCAACATCAGAGATCCAAACATCTCACAACAAAGCTCAAAACAAAAAAAAAGATAACATATTCACAAAGCAATGGTCTGAAAACAATAATGTTGTATGTCTATGTTTAGTTTCAAGTTTAAACTACACAAAGCCTAATGAGTGTACATACCCAGAGTTCCCAGTGTAAAAACTCCACTCTAATACAAGATGTAACGCCCCACCAAGAAACCCAAAAGAGATTAACCTAAAACATGATACTAAGTTTGGTGAATAATTTTTTTCTCTAAAGTTTACATAATAAGATAAACATTCATGCATAAGCAATAACCATTTACTCACATTAACACAACAAGCAACATAGGTTACAAAACTCGTGGGTCCCATGACGTAGAATTACTTAAGAATATAAATCATCCAAATAACATCAACAAAAGATTCCATAATAATAAATTAAATAATTACACCATAATAATTACAATCCTCATGGTCATCCATGAAACCTAAATAAACTTACATCCACTACACATGTCGCAGGGTATGTGGTAATCACTCTAACAATAATAATACAATGTCCAGATTAGGTATCACATGTGATACTCTAATACAAGATTACAAATAGTGAAGATAAGAAAAGAAACCACCAATGAAGAAAACATAAGGAATCCAACTATAGAAGCACCATCAAGCATCGGCACCAGGATGTTGAATCTTAAATGGTAAAGAATCACTACCACCTGTCCATGTAGAACCACAAAGGTCTACCCCACCGTGCTGAGGAGATAACTAAAAACCCCACTCGGATAACCAATACCAAAGAAAGGTAAAACCACTAAGCAAGAGGATCTTGCAAGATCTCTAACTCAAGGTAAACAAAATATACTGTAAGGTAAAACTTACTAATCCAGAGGCAATCGAAACATGTAGAATAACTAGACTATGTATAGGAGGGTGTCATCATGTACGTCTAACCCTTAAGTCTCATCTTGGTAATCACTTTGGATCCCGGCACTCAAGTGACCATACACAGTATCAATGACCTCTCGCACATACGAAGCCATTAACTATGCCATACACACACCTTTAAAAGGCGACAAGCATCATCTCATCCTCCATCTTAGTCTGTATTAGCACTCAAGCATGGGTGAGGAAGCATATCTTATTAGGTTCATTTTAATATCTCTCAATGTTATATTAATTTATCACTTGATTACAAATACTTACAATAAGTGATCCTGGTAGCCACTTGTGGGCCTTGGCGCTTATTGCAAGCCACCCCCTACTACATATCTAGGTAAACTACCCTAGGCTCATAGATCTTTCCTAGATCTAACATAGATAGAAAAATTAGGTAGTCCCACATCCAGAAACATACACAAGAATCAGGAGAGACTACAGATACATGCTTACAAAATTCAATACAGCTTGAGCCTATATGGTCAAATAGGGTAACATATCACATCACACTCATGCCATAACATAAATAGTACACATGCCCATAAAAATCAAAACCACAGCCTTTGTACTTTCCCTAGGTCGTCTAATGCCCACAATGTAGGAGAACACAACACCCAAGAAAAAAAATAGAAAACACATTAACATAAACAACCAATTACAATGTATATGTGCACATCCATTTACAAATCATGCATTTAAAATAATTTGAAAATAATCAAATACATGCATTAGAGAAGGCACATCTGAAATAGTATTTAAACATCACATACAATTAATCTAGATTAAATAAAATAATTAATTATGTATTAATTAAATGATCGAAGTCTAAATTAATTTAACATTTTGATTCTAAAATAAATTAAATTATTTAAATTCAATTAAATTAAATAATTAATTCTAAAATACATCGAGTAATTTAAGTCTAAAATTGAATTGAAAATTTGATTCTAAAATCAATTAAATAATTTAAATCTAATTTAAATTAAATAATAAATTCTAAAACACTTTGCATAATTTAAACCTTAAATTATGGTAAATTTTCATATAAAATAATCATTAAAAATTCTAACAAATAAGGAAATATTATACTCTCAAAGTAAAATCTATTATAAACTTAAATACTAAACAAAGTTTATTTTTAAATAAAATAATAAATAATTATTTTTAAATATATATATATATATAATAAAAGGAAAGGGCAAGTGGGGGGGCTATGGAGCCCACACCCCACTGGTCGCTACAGACTTCGACTGGAGTGTCGTGCCCCTTTCAGCCCCCATGCGTAGACAAGGCTTGCAGCATGAGTACCGTGCTGCAGTCCTTGCTTGTGCACGGTACCTTGGGTGTCGTGGGGGTAGGGGGACTAGGTGTCATAGCTTGTGCACGGTACCCAGTAAATTTTTTTTCCAAAAAGGGTAACATACATTTTTAACTTTCATAGATAATATTGTCTTTTCCTTTTGATTTTCTTTGACTGTTATTTTTTTTACTGGTGTAATTTTTTTCCTACTGTGTAAAATCCAGAGACCATAATTTTAATTTTTCAGAATGAAGTTTTCTACCCAAATTGGGTTTTTCACACAACTAAATTTATTTTTCCAAGGCTCTATAGTTAAACTATACCCTACATTGATTTTTCATTTTCTAAGAGTTTTATAGAGAATTATTTCATGAAAAGTGGACAGCATAACCCTACTATGCCAAGTCTAAATAAAATCATAGAAATATAGATCTAAGGGTTTTCTAATACCCAAAATCACAGACATAACAAAATAGATCTACTAAGGCTAATGAAATTCACTAGGCATAATAAATCATAGAAAATAGCAAAGACATAAATTTACAAAGAGGATTCTCCGACCCTAGCTTAGATCCAATGCAAGTACTGAAATAGAAGCCTTTGAGAAGATGAAAAGTCAAGATCCTTCCAAATATGAAACCGAATCTACAGATCTGAGTCCTCGAAGATTGCAAAACCAAAATCTAAATGCACAAACAAGCCTTCACAAATTTTCAAGCAAAGCCAATTCACCCAAGAATCTCAACATGCCAAAATCCAAGCTCTCTTGCCAAATTCTCCAAAACATGTCTCCTCTCTCCAAAAATGAATGCAAATCTCCTAATAGGGATTCAATTCCCCCTTTCATGCAAACCCTAGGGATGACTCAACAGTTAACTCCCAAATCAACTACAATCATAAATTGAAAGTAATTCATAATTAAATAATTTAAAATAACTTTATATGCACAACTCAACTTGACTTTTTTGAAATAGGTTGATAACTTTTGAAAACCGATTCACTTTTCAATAATGTAAATGCACATGTTTATAATTAAAATTGTATTAAATAGATTAAATACTTTTAAAGCACAATTGACCATGCAATTAAATATTTAATCATTTAATAAAGCATACAAGCATAATTAAATCTAATTTCTAAATAAATAATCAATTAAATCTAAATATTTAATTATTTGACTTATAATTAAATTTTCTCAAATAAACATAGGAATATGTTTAATATTAAATTTCAACTATAATCATTAATCAATAAATCACAGAAAATCACTCACTTAAGAAATAAATCAATTGAAGTTAAACGAAGTAAAACCAAGCAAACACCAGAAAGGGATCCACGAATTCCTGTCAACTAGATGAATCCGAGTAGGGTAGTCAAACTGATACTTGTCCAATCCTAGGACAATTAGGCTTATGTTAGGGTTTTGGGTCTGTGTATTATCTCCCCTCTTTACCATTGAGAAGAATATTTATGGGCATGCTCACTCATGCCAATTCAAGGAAGACAATGCCCTGTACCTACAAACCTGACATCACAAGACAAAGCATGTACATCTAATATATATATATATATATATATATATATATATATATATATATATATATATATATATATAGTAGACAATGATAGGGTACAGTCGGTCATGTGGATCTAGACAATGCAAGTAACTATGCCTCCGTCCTTTACCACACAAACACACCAAACAGATACACACACATGATAACCATACACATGCAAGTATGGGGTCAGTAATATCATAAATCAATATAAAGCATAAAACATAACATCAAAATGATATCATCATCTAATCTATGCAACCACATGATAACATCAATAATCCAAAATCATCATCCACTAAAATAATAACCGATCACATGAAAAGTGTCCTTAAAGAATTTGGACAAACAACTAAGATATAAGCCTAAAAGAGTACGGCAACTGAAACAGAAAGCAAACTATGGGTGGGTACTATATATTGTTACACGTAAAGTTAGTGGTAGGGGAACTATTAGGTTCCATTTAAGAAGTTTGTTAGGGTTTTTGTTATTATTATGGTTAAGGTTATTGTTAGGGTAGTGCTTGTATTACGATTAAGGTTAGTGGTATTTTTACACTTAAGGTTAGTGTTAGGGTAGCTGTTAGGTTTTTTTTTTATGTGGTTTAGTGGTATTGTGACACCTACAGTTAGTGTCAGTGCTATTGTTACACCTAAGGTTAGTGTTAGGGTAACTATTAGGTTCCATTTAAAAAGTTTGTTTGGGTTCGTGTTATTATTACAGTTAAGGGTATTGTTACGGTTACTACTCATATTATAGTTAATGTTAATGCTATTGTTACACTTAAGGTTAGTGTTAGGATAACTATTACAGATTCACGTCTGGGGGCATATCATATTTTATTTAAATGGTGTTATTGCTACACTTAATATTAGTGTTAGGGGAACTTTTAGGTTATATTTTAGAATTTAGTTAGGGTTCATGTTGATATTATAGTTAAGATAATTGTTAGTGTTAGTGTTCCTATTATAGTGAAGGTTAGTGTTATTGTTAAAGTTAAGATTAGTGTTAGGGTAACTGTTAGGTTTTTTTTTAATGTGGGTTAGTGGTATTGTGACACCTATGGTTAGTGTTAGTTCTATTGTGATAGCTAAAGTTAGTGTTAAGGGAACAGTTAGGTTACATTTAAGTAGTTTGTTTGTGTTTGTTAAAGTTACTGCTCCTATTACGGTAAAGGTTAGTGCTATTATAAAACTTAAGGTTAGTTTTAGGGTAATTATTGTTATGTCATACGTTTTAATCAGGTTTAGTGTTAATGATATTAGTTGGGTTGTGGTTAGATTTTGGTAACATTTAAGATTTTTGTTAGGGTTCATGTTATTTTTATGGTTAAGGTTACTAATATAATTAAGGTTAAGATTATTGTTAGGGTTAGTGCTCATATTACGGTTAAGCTCAGAGTTGTTGTTACACTGAAGCTTAGAGTTATGGTAATTTTTATTACATTATATGTTGTAAATAGGGTTAGTGTTAAGGATATTATTGAAGTTAGGGTTGTGTTTTGGTTACATATTTTTTTGATAGGGTACAGCATTTTATTATTATGGTTAAAGTTAATGATATTGTTAAGGTGAAGGTTAGGGTTAGTGCTCCTATTACGGTCAAGGTTAGTGTTATTTTTACAATTAAGGTTAGTGTTACAGTAACAATTGGGTTATATGTTGTAATTGGGGTTAGTGTTAAGAATATTATTAAGGTTATGGTTGTGTTTTGGTTAAATTTAAGATTTTGTTAGCATTTGTGTTATTATTATGGTTAAGGTTAGTGATATTATTAAGGTTAATAAAAATTTTTAGGGTTAGTGCTCCTATTACAATTATGGTTAGTGTTATTCTTACAATTAAGGTTAGCGTTAGGGTAACTGTTAGGTTATATGTTGCAACTAGAGTTTGGGTTACATTTTAGAATTATATTAGCATTCATTTTATTAATACAGTTAAGGTTATAATTAGGGTGTGTTGATAAAAAATACAAAAAGTGTCAAAAGTTTGATATAGAGTATTTGATAATGCTCATTATGGTTATTGTGAAGGATTGCATCTAGGCTTAGTTAGTATTATTATTAATATTTAAGTTAAGATGAAGTCTAGGATTTGTGTTAATCTTGTTGGATATTGCTACGATGAGTATATTATATGTTCATGAGGTAGTGTAGGTAATATAGTCAGGGGTACAATTAGGGTTAATATTAGAGTATTTGATAACGATTATTATGCATACAATAAAGGATTTCTTGTAGACTTTGTTAATATCAGTATTAAGGTTTAATTAATACTCTTCTAGCTTTGATTGATTAGCTCTTCAAACTTTTAGTGTTTTTATTTTAGCCAAATGAATTTAACAACCATACAAAATTTAAAATAATGAGGTAATCATGTTAGATTGAGCATATGTGATTTTACTTGTCACTTAGTGTAGAATAGAATGTATGAATGTGTACAATAAGATTAATGATATAATAATTTAATATAATTATCACATAATGTAGGAGAATAATTAATTTTATATTGTTTAATAGGACGTTGGAAATACATCATTAGAGTACATCATTTATTTTCAAGACATCTAAGTGTGATTTCTTCTTCTTTTCTCTTTGAAAGTTGTTTCCCGCTTTTCATTTTTTCATAGCGGTCATATGTGAAGGGTGGCATTATTCTCAAGCCTTCTAGAGACTTTACAGGAGATATTGTTGGCATTAAGCAGAATTGCCACTAGTGACAACACTTATTTGCATTCTCAGTGCAAACCGAGCAGAACAGTGCAAACCGAGCAGAATAGTGCAAACCGAGCAGAACAGTGCAAACCGAGCAGAACAGTGTAAACCGAGCAAGACAGTGCAAACCGATCAAGACAGTGCAAACCGAGCAGGAAAGTGTAAACCGAGTAACATTATGTCTACTGAGTCACCAGTATTTACCGAGTTCAAAACCTACCAAGTGGTTAGTATGAACCGTGCCTTCACTTCTACCGAGTGCATGACGATGTCGAGTAATGCAGTGGACGCCGAGTATCAGAAAGTCACCGAGTTAGTTTGCAGGAACCGTGTAACCATACTTGGGCCGACTTAGTGGCACTTATGTTTATTTGTCAAGCCGACTTTGTAATTATAATTAATTGTTTAGACTTGTATATAAACAATGTTGTAAAGATGTCAAAAAAAAAATTATGAGTATGTATGTGAATAAAAAGAAAAGGCAGAGATAAGCGAATTACAAAGGGCTACAGCAGTATAGGGAATAGCAAAGACAAATTCATCACAGAAGGTGATCAGTACATTCAACGAATCTCAATCAGCAATCCAGTTGCAAAGCAAGAGATCTACTGTTTCATTCTAACAGGTGAATCAGTACTAAAATCCTTTAACCAGGTAGACTTAACAGTCTATTGTAAAATCTCTTTACTGAGTGCATACTTCATTGTATGTTTGTAAATCCTTTAACAAGGTGGATTTAGCAATCCTTATTGCTCCTAACAGGGCAGATCATCAGAAGTGATCAAATTGTAAGCCTTAACCGGCCAACTTTATTCTGCAGTACTAAAGCTTTGTGGGTTTCATCCCCACCCCAGTTTTACTTTCTTTTTGGAAGGTTTTTGGGGAACCAAATCTATGTGTCATTGTTGTGAATGCTTTTAAGTTTCGTGCTTTCTATATACATAAGGAAAAAGTAAACTATATGCTAATACATCTGTAATTGTAAGAAAATTTGAAGTTACTGATTCACCCCTCCCCTCTCAGTAGCTCGGTTAATCCTTGAATATTTCCAACAATTGGTATCAGAGCGTTGTTGGTTCTCAAGATAAAGCTTAACTAGCTTGAGCAAAGATCCAGGAAAATGGAGGTATTCAAACTGAACAAGGTAATTGAAAATGAAAAGCTAGATCTGGAAATGGCCATAGCTAAACTCAAGGAAGCAAAAGAACATCTTTCTCAATCCCTAAGAAGAAGGAAGGAACTTGCAAATCAGATGAATGATCAAAATTACATTGAAGAAAAAGTTGAAGATCTTTTTCCCTCAAATAGCTCAGATGAAGCAAACAATGCTGTCAAAGAACTCCTAGAAAAGAATGGGTCTCTACAGGAAGAAGTGAGAAAATTAAAAAGAGAACAAGAGCTACACTCAACAAGATTTTGTGAGATCTTAGAACAAAGAAACAAGTTGAAAGATGAATTAGATGGTAGGAACAATGAAGTTCAAAATAAAACCCTTCAGCTAGAAAACCTAATTGATCAGATCTCCCATACAAATGAGGAAATTCTGAATCTAAGATCAGAAATAGAAAACACAAGAGAAGAACTAAGATCTGAAAAGGAAATCAATCTAAGACTGGTGGATGACCTAAACGCCAAAAAACAAATCAATGAAGGAATTCTGAAAATCCAAGAAGACTTGAATCAGTTGTATGAGCGAAATCTGCATAGGCAGAAAGGAAAAGCAGGACTTGGATACAAAGGAGAAGGTGAATCTTCTAAGCAAGGTACTCAAAGAAATCAAAAACCTACTTGTAACCATTGTGGTAAAATAGGACATACTTCAAATAAATGTTGGAACAATGAAAAAGCAGAATTCAATGGAAAATGCTACAACTGCAATCAACATGGTCACAAAGCAAATGAATGCAAAAAAAAACCAAGATTCAGAGGTAATTGTCACAAGTGCAACAAACAAGGTCACAAAGCATCTGAGTGCAGATCCAAGACATTCAATCCAGCAGAACAAATTATGAAAGCAATGTTTGGATGGGACTACAACACCTGGTGTAGATGTCATTACTGTGGAGAATATGGACACATTGGCATGAACTGCATAAAACATCATCTAAGGAAAAGAGATACTACCGTAAGATGCTTCAAATGCACTAAACTCGGTCACATAGCCAGAAACTGCATGAATGCTAGTGAAGTTGAAGATGGAAAGAAGAATGAAGCAACTAAGGTCAGGAAACAGATGAGACAAAAGTGGATTCCTAAATCTACTGAGCAAACCAGTCCAAGTGATGGAATGGGTGGCTCTACCGACTCAAACTAAATTTCCAAGAAAGCACTGGAACTGTATTCTCCTAGACAAACTCCAAGTAGTTCCAGAACCGAATTAAAAGAAAGATCTAAATCAGCATACAAGATGCAGTAAGATCACAGGGAGGTCGGTATTAGTCTTTACCGAACAAGGTCGGTATCAGTCTTTACCGAGCGAGGTCGGAGCAATATGAATTCTCAAGTTCACCGAGTTGCGAAGTCTTCACCGAGCAATTAATTCTTAGTGGGTGACAGTCTGTCGGAATTCATACCCTAATTTGTACAGAGCATTAATGACAGAGTTGTAAACAAAAGGCAAGAAATCGAACTCATTTCTCACCGTGAATTTTAGCACTTTGAGAGCAGAAAACTTCAAGAGCAATCCAGCGACTCAAATACCTTTTGCGAAAAGAATTTTCTGTGAGCTACCATGGCATCATCCAACACTTCAGCGAAGAAAGGATCAGATATGTTAGTCCAAGGGGAATGGAAAGCACCAGATTTCAAGATCGTGCCTGCAATTGCAGCAGCCCTAGACCCGAACGGAGCTCAATCTCAGATTCCTCCTAAGGTACTACTTATTAATGATATTCGCAATCATTTCAACTGTGCAATTCATGAAATGGGGAACCTAGAACTAGATATTGTGCGTGAAGAACTGTGTGTGGATGGTACTCTAAAACCCGAGCACAAACATCTGGAAGATAAGGGATTAGTTCACATTGCACATTTGCCTCAAAACTTTTGAGATAAATGGGTTAGATACATTCTCAGCCATATACATGATGGCAAGATTTGGCTTGAGCAACCCATAGAGATCACCAAGAAGATGATTCATCAAATCACCGGTCTTCCCATGTTGAACAAAGCAAAAACTACCAAAACCCTAGGTCGGTTGGAACTGGAAAAGAAAACCCTAGCCGAGTGGGACGGTAGAGGCATGAAAGTTAGCAGCATTACCGATGCTGAACTAAAGTTTGGTACACACATTATTTCCCATAAGATATACAGTTCTAGTCGACAGAATAGTGTCTCCTGTGAAGCTATTGACCTAGCATACAAAGTGGTCAAGAACAACTTATCATTTGACCTTGCAGATTTATTGTTAAAACAGTTTAACAAGAACATGGAAAGCATCCAAACTTCCAAAAACAATCCATGTAAGTTTGGATCCCTACTAGTCTGTTTATTCTTCTATGTTCAAAAGTTCTTCCCTTCCAAAGGAAAAGTTGTATGGAGAAAAGATGTGCCAGCACTTTATGAGATAAATGAATACATCTCATAAATGGGTGAAAATTTTGAAAGTATAATGGACAGTTATTTTGAGTCTTTCAAAGAGAAGATGAATGACAGATTCCAGATTCCACAGAAGTTGGTGGAGGATTACAAGGATGACATTTGTTTCATGGTAGACTGTGACAATGTATATATTCAAGTAGCTAAACTGAGGATTGTATATGTAAAACCTCTTCCTTATGAGGTAAATATTGATGAAACCAAGAATATAATTGAAGCCCTTCTTAATCAGCCTGTTAATCCCAAAGCTCCATATTTTGGAACATATGATGAAGCAAAGGTGAGAATTGAATTAAGCATAAAACTTCCACAGGCGGTAAACAAAGGAAAGAAGAGGATAGCCAAAATGCAAATGATAACCGAGGACAAAGAAGATAACGATGAAGAAGAAAAGGAAAAGGATGAGAAAACAGAGGAACCAGAACCTGCAAAGAAGAAAGGAAAGGTTTTTATCACTAAGGCACCTAAGCCTCCCACTGCTGTATTTACAAGGAGAAGTGCAAGAGGTAAGGCAGATAAAGATAAGGCAGACAAAGACATAGTATTCAAAAGGCCTCCTCTAAACTTTCAAGAGAGGATCAAACTTTTTAGAGATGGATTAGGATCTGGAGTAAGTAACATAAAATCTTTTAAATATGAAACCAGATCGGAAACAGAACAGAAGGAAATAGAAGATGCTGTTATTGAAAAGATGGGACAGTGGAAATACTCTCCTGATGAAATAGCCCCACAGGTTCCAGCTGTCTTATTAAATCCAATAAAAATGAGATGGAGCAATGCAAAGAAAACTGTGATAGACATATTTGATCAAACCCTGAGACAGTTAATGCCGAGCTTGAAAAATGATGAAGTAAAGAAGGCATTAAAGGAAAATGAAAATAAGATGACACTAAGGTTCAATACTTGTTTGATTTTAATCAACAATATTGAATCAGTTGTGAAGGCTGCAAATGCCACATGGAAGAACATATACCACCTTCACCAACCGAGTATTGAAACAGTAATAATAAAAGATATTGAAGATGACAGTGATGAACAAGAAGAAGCCACTGAGGTAGATGATACTGTGAGGATAGCAGAAGAAGTCATTGCATCACTTCCTACCTCTCCAGTAAAAGTTTCTACATCTAGCCCGGAGACACCTTCAAGCATGGTTGTGACAACTTCAACTTTTGTCCAATCACCTATAGCAACAACAGAAGCAACCACCATTTCTTCTACCAAGTTGCAGTCTCCCATTTCATCAAGTTTTCCAGCAGTAAGTATTCCAGTTTTTGATTCTATAAGTGTAAATATTTTAAGTTCTCTAGTAGACAGTGTGCCAGTCTCTATAGCCAGTCCAACTATGTCTATTGTCACTACTACTAAGGCATTAAGTACAGATAAGCCTAAGGCTCTACCGAGTATAAAATTTTTGGGTAAGAATATAGTAGAGGATATAGACCTAGATGAAGAAATAGAGATTCCAACATTAGATTTTGCAAATCTATCAGCGGACCAAATGCAAAATATAGGTGAGATCCTCCAAAGGAAAGCAAAGCAAAAGAAGCTTAAAGAGGAGAGAGACAAGGAATATCAAATCATTAAGGATGCTAAAGACATTTTGTCTGATGCATTAGGTATTAAAGTAGACTCCTCTCAACATGTTTTGCTACAATTAGCTGAAGCAGTAAATAAATACAATGAGGATTCATCTGGGACAGAAAAGTTAGTTGAAAGAGCCAAGAAGAGATTCAACAATAAAGTGCTTGAGCACATTGCTCAGCACATAGCTATTAATCAAGTGGAATTGTCTTCAGACTTGTCAAATATTGAATCTACCTATTCAAATGTCACCTCTCTTTTGGCCAGACTGTGCAATATTGCCGAGTTCACAAAGGATGTTAAGGATAAAATGAATAAAATGGATGAGGATATGAAGATTAGCATACAGAAGCTGCAACTTGAACCAAGTTCAAGCTCTGCTCATCACATGAAAGTCTCATATCTATCAAATATGCATTCAGATTTACTAAAAGAAGACACAAGGATCTGATCCACACTGCTAGACATCCAGAACATGATCCTTCCCATCATGAATACAATGTATAAGCACATTGAACATTCTAAAACATTGATTCATGACAATCAATTCTCTATAGCAGATCACATGATTGAACTCTCTGCAGAAGTCCAAATTGCAATCCAAACATGCAAGATTTTGCAAGAAAATTGGGACAGAACCCTGGCACTAATCATGAAGGTACATTCTGATTTTCTATCAAATTTTGGATTCTCTCTGTAAATCACTTGTATATACACCTTTGGCATTATCATCAAAAAGGGGGAGATATGTATAGAAGGAGATATGTATAGAAGGAGATTTGTATAGAAGAAAAAGTTAGCACATTGAAAGGGGGAGATAATGTATAAAGCCCTATGAAAAAAAAAAAATCTATAAGTGTATATAAGTTTTGAGCAATAAGTGTTTTTGTCACTAATGCCAAAGGAGGAGATTGTTGGCATTAAGCAGAATTGCCACTAGTGACAACACTTATTTGCATTCTCAGTGCAAACCGAGCAGAACAGTGCAAACTGAGCAGAACAGTGCAAACCGAGCAGAACAGTGCAAACCGAGCAGAACAGTGTAAACCGAGCAAGACAGTGCAAACCGATCAAGACAGTGCAAACCGAGCAGGAAAGTGTAAACCGAGTAACATTATGTCTACCGAGTCACCAGTATTTACCAAGTTCAAAACCTACCGAGTGGTTAGTATGAACCGTGCCTTCACTTCTACCGAGTGCATGACGATGCCGAGTAATGCAGTGGACGCCGAGTATCAGAAAGTCACCGAGTTAGTTTGCAGGAACCGTGTAACCATACTTGGGCCGACTTAGTGGCACTTATGTTTATTTGTCAAGCCGACTTTGTAATTGTAATTAATTGTTTAGACTTGTATATAAACAATGTTGTAAAGATGTCAAAAAAAAAATTATGAGTATGTATGTGAATAAAAAGAAAAGGCAGAGATAAGCGAATTACAAAAGGCTACAGCAGTATAGGGAACATCAAAGACAAATTCATCACAGAAGGTGATCAGTACATTC